>PVIW01010909.1:0-40995 GCA_004026585.1 Noctilio leporinus | reverse complement strand
CCCCATTTTGGGTGTCTGTTCTTGCTTGCTCTTTATTTATTTATTTATTTTTGTTCTTTCCTTGGGTTAACCTGCTTTGCTTCCTTGCCTTAGTTGAGCACCCTTCTGTGATAGGAGATTTGTGGAGTTCAATGATGCCGTCTCCCAGATTTTCTCCACTTGCTGTTCTTGGTGTGTCCTTTATTTGGGCTGTCTGGTTGTATTCTGGGCCTGTGGGCTGTTGGTCATTCCTGCTGCCTCGTCCAGCATCTCTCCGCAGAAGGCCACGGTCGTCTCCACACCTTGTCCTCGACAGCCATTCCTACCTCCCTGGCTTCCCGTGACGCAGAAGTGACTCTGATTAAAATCTTAATTTGAGCTCTGATCTGAGTTGCTCAGTTGGTTGGGCGTCATCCCACAAAAGGTTGCCAGCTCAGTTCTGGGTCAGGGCACATGCCTGGGTTGGGGGTTTGGTCCCTGTCAGGGTGTGTAGAAGAGACAGCTTATCAATGTTTCTCTTTCATGTTGATGTTTCCCTACCTCCCTCTCTCCTTCTCTTCCCCTCTCTCTAAAAATAAATTTAAAAAACAAACACTAAAATCTCTGAAATCTGTTCATGTGTAAACACTGGAATGTGTAGATTTTACTTCACTGTAAGATTTTACGGAGGCATTAGAATTCTTTGAAAACCTGAAATAAGAGCCACTTAAACAGAACTTAAATACATATTTTACTAGACACTTGATACAACTTCTGAAAGGATATTTAAAAACTGATTCATCACTTGGTGCTCAGAGTTCATTCATCATGAATACTTTGTCATTCTTAAAAAAAATTATCAGAGATTCAAATTTCTGCAAGGCTCATTGTGTTATGTCCATATGGTACATTTTGCAGCTAACAAAAGAAGAAGGGAAATAACATCCTAATCTGTTTTAGTCATTCATCTGCTCTCTTTATTTCATTCAGGAGGGTTTTTAACAGAAAGGATTTCAGCAATGATAGAAGCTGTGGAAATAATGTTGGGAATGTGTTATTGGATGTAAATGTTGGAAAAGAGTGAGGAGCTTAAATACTTCTTCTTGTTTAGCTTTGTATAACTGGACCTGTGTTTCTATCAGAAAGAGAGTATTTTCTATAACGAAAAAAGCACAGATGAATTATTTTGATAACTTGGCTTTCCAGATAAGGTTTTGAATGGGCAAGAAGAGTATACACACATACCTGATAAATTAGCCAAACCACAGATAAGAACACAAATGAGGTTACTATACAGAGTAGGAATAGCAGTCCCATATCGTTGCATAGATTTTCCATTGCCTCTCATTTTCTTTCTTTCTTTTTTTTTTTTTTTTTTAAGATTTTGTTTCATTATTTTTAGAAAGAGGGGAAGGGAGAGAGGCAGAGAGGGAGAGACACATCATTGTATGGTTGTGCCTCTTATTTTCTATGGGGCATGCTGTTGCTGGTGACAATTTCTATTCAGCTAAGATCTTGTTACAGTGGAAATGAAGTGGGTTTTTATCAGCCACTGGGGCTATAACACTATTATAGAGTTGCATAAACAATATTGGTACTTCCTTTTAAAGAACTGTCTATGAATAATGAGATTTTCCACGTTTTTTAAAAAAAACTCCCATTCCCGTTACCCTTGCCCCTTTGGCAACCATCAGCTTGTTCTCTATATCTGTTGGTCTGTTTCCGTTTTGTGCATTTCTTTCTTTTTTTTTAGATACCACATGAAAGTGGGATAATATGATCATAAGTGAGATCTAATTTATTTCACTTAGCATAATACCCTCTAGGTGGTCCATATTGTTGTCATGAAAGGCAAGATTTCATTCTTTCTTATGGTTGAGTAATATTTCATTATATATACATCACATGTTCTTCATTCATTCATCTATTAATGGACATGTAGGTTGCTTCTGTATATTGACTATTTCTAGTAATGTTACATTGAACATAAGGGTGCATATATTATTTTGAATTAGTGTTTTTGTTTTCCCTGGGTAAATACCAAGAAGTGCAATTGCTGGATTGTATGAAAGCTCTATTTTTTTGAGAAATGTCCTTACTGTTTTTCATAGTGCCTGCAGTAATTTATAATCTTACTTGAATGTATGAGCGTTGCCTTTCTCCACATTCTTGTCAGCACTTGTTATTTATTGATTTATTAATGATAGTCATTTTGACAGGTGTGAAGTGATATCTCATTGTGGTGTAATTTTCATTAACCTGATGATTAGTGATGTTGAGCATCTTTTTGTATGTGTCTTTTAAATTGAATTATTTGTTATTTTGGTGTTGTATGAGTTCTTTACATATTTTGGATATTGACCTTATTGGATGTATCATTTGCAAATATCTTCTATTTAGTAGATTATCTCTTTATTTTGTTGATGCTTTCCTTCCTTGTGCAAAAACATTTTAGTTTTAAGTAGTCCCATTGGTTTATTTTTTCTTTTGTTTTCCTTGTTTGGGGAGATGTATCCAAAAAGATATTGCTATAAGCAATCTAAGGAATTTGCTATCTATGTTTTCTTCTGGGAGTTTAATAGTTTCAAGTTTAACACAAGTTTGTAATTTATTTTGAGTTTATTTGTGCATATGATATAAGAAAATGGTCCAATTTCTTTTTTTTTTGCATATGTCTGTCCAGTTTGCCAACAATACTAGTTAAAAACCCCATTGTACATCCTTGCCTCCTTTCTCATAGATAATTGACCATGTAAGTGGAGATACATTTCTGGGCTCCCTTTTATTCCATTGATGTATATTTTGATTATTATAGCTTTGTAGTATAGCTTGATATTGGGGAGTGTGATGCCTCCCACAAAATTCTTTCTTAGGATATTGAGGTCCTTTGTAGTTCTGTATCGATTTTAGGATTAGTTGTTCTAATATCTGAGAATTAGATATTTCCAGTTCTTTTTAAAAATTATTTTAAAAGATTTTTATTATTTCCAGAGAGAGAGGAAGGGAGAGAGACAGAGAGGGAGAGAAATATCAATGGTTGCCTTTCACCTGCCTCCAGCAATGGACCTGGCTGGAGAACTGGCTTGCAACCTGGTTATGTGCCCTGGCTGGGGAATCGAACCTGTGGTATTTGGGTTTGCAAGCTGGTGCCTTATCTACTCTGCTACCAGCCAGGGTGATATTTCCAGTTCTTGAATTAACCAAGGCATCAGCAACTGGCCATCCTTGTCAGGGCCCAAGCAACCCTAGATACACTCCCATTTCTTCATAGATTATTAATGTTGTTCCCCAGTAATTTGTTTTTATCCTTTGATTAGAACGTAGAATGAGATCTAGGGAAAACTAAGTGTAAGGAACCCTAAATTGTCTAAGATTTTGTTTCTATCACCTAACAAAATGGGCATTAAAAATAGACATTAAATTCAGCCATGAAATTGGAAATGGCTTGTCTTGAACACCCGAGTTTATTGACCTAAGACTATTTGCACTTGTTACGAGAAGTGGGCCTGTCTAGAATTTCCAAGAATCCTCATAATTACTCGTGTCTGCACCACAGACTAATTTTAATCTTGTTCCAAAGTCACCTACAGGCAATGTATATTATTTTATGAGAGTTGGTGTGTAAAGGGGATTCCGAGGTTGCTAAGGATTTCAATAAAAACTTCAATGTTAAATTTTCCTGTTAAAGGAAATCCTAGGTACAGGAGAACTGCCAAAGGAAGAAAGAAATATAGAAAGACATATTTGAGGCAGTTGGGGTCTCTGCATTTTCAAAGTCACTAAACCCCCACCCTTCTTGGCCAAAAAAGATTCCAGAAACATCAGATAGACTGGTTTGCCCTTCATTTTGCCTGTACATACTGGGAGATGCATTTATTCTATGCCATTCACTCCTAGCAACTATTTTTCAACTTGTTCTTCCTCCATTTAAGGTAAAATTTGTATAGCATCCATTGCCATAGGATATTTTTGGTTGTAGAACCAAAGCAGAGAAAAGGATTTTGGGGTTTTGAAAATCTAGGCTGTTGTGTATCAACAGTAAATATCATGTAAGACTCAAAAGAATGCACATTTTATTAATAAGAATATGTTTCTCTTAACTCGGAGAGTAGATACATTTTGCCCAAACTAGATAAAAGTTAGAGGAAAATTTATGCAACCACAAAACAATTTAGGTTCTGTTGAATGTGAAAAGACATATATCTCCTAGTGTTGAACAGAGTGTGAGAGATTAGCTATAAGAAAATGACAAGGGCAACCCTGGCTGGTGGCACAGGAGATAAGGCGCCAGCCTGTAAACCCAAAAGTTGCTGGTTCGATTCCCCAGCCAGGGCATATAACCAGGTTGTAAGCCAGGTCTCCAGCCAGGTCCCCAGCTGGAGGCAGGTGAAAGGCAAACATACATTGATGTCTCTCTCCCTCTCTGCCTCTCTTCCTTCCCCTCTATCTAAAAATAATAAATAAAATCTTAAAAAAAGAGAAAATGATGGGCTTGAATAGCACGAGTGCAATGCAACTGGAGGAAAAGCATCAGGAACTAAGTAGCTTTTGAAGGAGGACCCAACTGAGTTTATAGGAAGACTAGATGAATATTGAATGAGAGAGAGAGAGAGGAAGAGGGAGAAAGTTAAGGATAACCCTCAGGCTGGTGAAGGAATTAAGAAGTTACAAATAATCATGGGGATATCAAGTATGGCATAGGGCAGTAACTTTGAACTGGTGTGCATCAAGAATTTTTAAAACATGCAATACCTGAATATTTGGTCAGGGGCACTGACCTCTTTTTCCCTTTGATTGTCAAATTAAAAAAAAAAAAAATAGCACAAGAGCTGTCTGGTGTGAACAAATTGAAATAATAGCTATTTTTAATAAACTCAGCAAAATGTATTATTTGTATGCCACAGAATTTATTAATTAGTTTATGTGTGCCATGAGATACAAGAGTTTGAAATTAGTTTATGTATACTAGCATAGGGAATATAGTCAATAATATTTAAATGACTGTGTATGGTGCCAGGTGAGATTATCAGGAGGACCACTTTATAAATTATATAGTTGTCTAATCACTGTGCTATACACCTGAAAACAAATAGGAAATAAAAATGAAAAATTAAAGCATTACCCGAAGGCTTTTGATGTGAGCAGTAAGAAGGAATTGTTATTATCTGAGGTAAGCAAAGCTACAATTTAAGTGGATATTTTGGGGTGGGGACAGGTAGGGAGTGTGAAAGTCAGTGATTTGACTTTAGGCAAGTTAAATATGAGACAGCTATTATGTATCCAAAGCGAATGAATGGTTTAGTAGGTAGGTGGTGAGGTTGAGATTAGAAATATAAATTTGGGAGTAATTGCCATATATGTACATATGGGACTGAATTAGGTCCCAAGATATTGAATTAAGATAGAGAAGGAAGGAGGACCAAGAATAAAATGTTATGGCATTTAAAAATTTTGAGTTTAGAAGAAAAGCATACCATAGAGTGGGTTGAGGAGGAGGAATCAGTGAGGTAACAGGAAAAGGAAGAGTCCTTCTAAATATACACCTACCCAACAACTCCACATGCTAACACATTTATATTCTGATGAAATTGATTCAAAAGGAGGACATCCTTTAGAATGGGAGGAGGAAGAAAAACATGGACAAATATTGATAGGACCCACCTTAACCTCCACTCCCTGCCACACACCTCTGGTTTCCCATAGGGATACAGGGCTTTGTGGGCTGGGAGTGCCTTATAATAAATACCCTCAAGCCTGGTCCAGCATCGGCTCTTGGCAGATTCATCTTTTGATCCCTTGCTTGCCTCCTCCAGGAGTCAATGGTACAATTTTCTGTGGATTAGCAGAGGGCCTCTTGTAATTCAGGTTCTAAAGATGAATACCCCAATCTTTTATACTTTGGAATTGTCTCATTCCACCATTTCCAGAAAATTTTGAGTTCTTGAACTGTTTTTTGTCATGAAATTCTTGGATTGTCCTGCTTCTGAAATGAACTTGATTTAGTGAAGACACGTAATGTTTCTCATTCTTTTTCCCTTGTAGTAACTTCCTGCTTAGGAATGCTTAAATTCTTTACATAGGTAGCCCCTGTTAAGAGATTATTACACAATCTATTGATTTAGTATCTGAATCAAACATTCTTTTAAATAAAATGACTTATTTAGGAAATAAATGAGAATTAGAAGGCATGCCATTTTCAAGTATATATAAAAAGGAGCACTTTATCTGAATAAAAGAGCTCTTGGGCCCAATGACTCAAGTGGATGCGTCAGATGCTGTAAAGGTAATCAAATGGATTTGAGACTCTTGAGAAGATGACTTCCAGAGAGCAGAATGTCCTTTCCTGGCTGACTGATAAGGCAACCTAGTCAATAGCAAAGGTGTTGTCTACCTTGCACTCCTCTGAGTTTCCTTTGTGTTTCATTTTGGTCTTTTTTTGACGTTGGAGGATAGCAGAGCTAACATTTTATAGAAGGACAGAGCCATTTCTCCTTTTCTCATGCACATCTTCAGTGATAAATATATTCAGAACACAGATGAGTGGCTTTGAAAAGAATGAAAATAATGTTTCATATCTTTCCATGTGTCATTTATTTGTTTACTGTACAGGTATGTAGCTTTAATGCGTATAACAGTTAACATTCCTTTGAGCTCTGGAAGGAAAGGATTATATCTTCTTTATGTAATTTGTTAATACCTAAGCCCAATATTCTATTTATACTTCAATTAAAATATGATTTAATGATGATATTATTCTTGGATGAATTAATGATTTTTAATATAGCATAGAATGTAATATGTATTTGTTAAAAGCAAAACACTTCATTTTTTCAACATTTCCATACATGTCAACAGTTGCAATAATTTTTATATTTTTATTTGAAGAAATTGTCTTTAAGTCATAGTTAAATCTTTAGGTTTATCTTGTGCACGATGACATAGTCTATGACACTGATGTCTGACCATTATGGTACTTCCCATGTAGGCACAAAGGTTAACTGAAAAATCTGTAATAGCTACAAAGGATACAGCAAAATCTTCATAGCTATTTTCTTCATTTATAAAGACTTGAACTATCTTACTGTTAATGTCAAAAGCACAAATGACTCCTATAAATGGGATTTTAGGGTATGGAATCTGCAAAAGGGGAAAGTGTTGATGCATGTGGATTGCTTTTCAGGAGATATGTAATTTTTTCCACAGACTTACCTTAAAATGTCTTCCTTACATCCACCTCAAACAGGTGACTATGTGCTAATAGTGGATTAAGGAATCAATTGTAAAACTAGTATGAGGTATAAGTGAGACATACACATTTGGGATATTTTTCCTTTATTATAAATAACTAAAATTTAATTGGGACTTTCAGATGAAGTTCTACAACAACTGTTCAAATTTTGCTTTGGAGAACAAAAGGTCTCATGACCAAAAAAAAAAAAAAAGAACTAAACTCGAAGTCCACCAACCTTGACCCTTAATGCTCTCTGGTGATTTTCTTGCTGAATACTCAGAGAATTGACACTCTGGGCTGGGTTTGTCAATTGATACTTTAAAGGTTCTGATTTTAAGGCTGCTTACTGACATCTGATCTCGGTTCTCTCACAGAACCGTGTCTGCTTTATTTTCTCATTCTTAAAAGAGCGATGATCCTTGACACCTACTCAGCCTGTAAGAAGTTATTAAAGTACGTTCGGTTAACGCGGCATCAAAGAGCCATGTTAAGATTTTTGGTATCTTAAGCACAGATACTATCTAACTAAAAGTCTCTGTAACTGTTATATCATTGCTATTGCCTTTCTGTGCAAATAGGAAACATTCATGCTCCCTACACTTTCTGTTTAGTTCTTTGAGAACCCAATACACAACCCTTATTCTCTTTGTTTTGTATAGATCTGATGTGGAATATAAAGTCAAACGGAAGTGCTGTTTGTTCCATTTTTAAAAGTAATTAAATACTTTCTTTGTTGCTGAAATTTGAAAAATATATGCTTCATTTAAAACATCTTAAGTTCTGTAATCAATTTGAATTTTAAAGCCTTTCTTTACAGTAGAGACTGCCATCTAAATATTTTAGTCATAAGCTCCCATTTTCAGCTAACAAATGATCATTCTCCAAAGTACAAATACAAAAGGAATCTCAATTAACAAATATCTTGTCTCTCCCTGTTACTGTGACATAAAGGTAGAGGCCAAAGCAGATGAGATAACCACCCACATTTTGACAAAAAGGAAAAGCAAATAAAATGCATCTGAGAACTAATCTCAAGAGTTCTAAGCCTCTCTATCATTCAAGTCACCTTGCAGTTTAAAACAATGTAATGCTTTTGCGCTATTGCTGCCTATTTTGAGTGTTTCCTAAGATTTTCAGTTCTTTGTTACTGCTTTGTTGCTGAGAATTGCTTTCTTCTGTGATGCTAAGATTATTTTTCATTGTGTGTGTGTGATTTTTTTTTACCACTTCATAACTGCAGAATTTCTTCCCCCTCAGCAGAAACTAGTTCCTTGTTATTTTTCTATCTTCACTTATTTCCAATATACTAGTCAGACAGGCAACAGTAAAATGAAAGGCCTGTTGGCATCATTATGAGTGAGATTTCTAAGGGGAAAGATTTTCTTTCACTAAAATTTTTTTAATGCTGTCTGACATGAGAAGCTGAGACAAAAAGTTCAAACTGGATTTTTAAAAATAAAAATCTAGGAAAATACACTAGCTCAAAATCATAAGGCACTAAAATGATATCTTAGTTCTAAGAAAAGAGTATATCTCTCAGATTGACTTCAAAGAATTCTTCATTTGGGGGTTAGCTTAGCTTAGAGGACAGAGGCACCATATGAAATAGGCTGTAAAGCAAATATTACCAGTAACAGTTTGTAATAAAATGGCTTAAATTTAATAAAACCTGCATTAAGTAGGACCCAGTGAACTGAAACTTTCCATTACCCATATTTAATCTGCTCTTCTCTTTCAGAAGAATAGGTAGGTGATGATAAAACAAACTATGAAGGTAAAAATCCCTCCTTTTATTATTAGAGGAAAATGAGGCCCATGGCCTAAGGATTAACTTTTCTTTTTTACCTAAATTCAGGGATTAAGCAATCATCTCTTTAGTTCAAATTTTTAAATTTTATAACTCTGTTATTAGTTTCAGTTATATACCATGGTGTATATACTTTACAAAGTGTTTACATCATGGGAATACCAGATTGAGGAGAGAGTGAGCAAGGGATTGAAAACCTATTTGAACAAATAATGGCTGAAAACTTCCCTAATCTGGTGAAGGAAAAAGACACACAAGTCCAGGAAGCTCAGAGAGTCCCAAACAAGTTGGACCCAAGGAGGCCTACACCATCACACATCATAATTAAAATGATAAGTCTTAAGACAAAGAGAGAATCCTAAAAACTGCTAGGGAGAAGCAGATAGTTATATACAAAGGAGCACCAATTAGTCTGTCATCTGATTTCTCAACAAAAATATTTCAGGCCAGAACATTGTGGCATGGATTGTTAAAGCTGATGAAAAGCAAGAACCTACAACCAAGGCTGCTTTACTCAGCAAGGCTATCATCTAAAATCATAGGAATGAGGAGCTTCTCAGACAAGAAGAAGCTAAAGGAGTTTGTTAACACCAAACCAGTACTGCAACAAAGGTTTAAAGGGTTTGCTTTAAGAAGAAGAAAAAGATAAAGAAGAAAAAAAAAAAAAAAGAGAGAAATAGTCTGACAATAAAATGGCATTAAATATATATCTGTCAATAATCACCTTAAATGTAAATAGCTTAAAATTTCCAACCAAAAGACATTTCTTACCCATCTGAATGGATAAGAACATAAGATTCACATGTATGCTGCTGACCCATATCAGATCGAAAGATACACACAGACTAAAAGGTAAAGAAAAAGGTATTTCATGCAAATGAAAGGGGAGAAAAGCTGGGGTAGTAGTACTTATATCCAACAAAATAAACTTAAAAAACAAGGCTATAAGAGACAAAGAAGGATACTACAAAAGGATAAAGGGAATATCTAACAAGATGATATAACCCTAGTAAACATTTATGCCCCCCAAATTGGAGTACCTACATGTGTGAAGCAAATCTTGATGGATATAAAAGAAGATATCAACATAAATACAGTCATAGCCAGTTTAAACACCCTGCTGTCTTCAGTAGATAGATCTTCCAGACATAAAATAAATAAGGAGTCAGCAACCTTAAAGGACACACTAGATCAAATGGATTTAATAGATATCTACAGCCCATTTCATTTGGAAGCTGCCGAAAATATGTACTTCTCAAGTGCACATGGCATGTTTTCTAGGATATACCACATTTTAGGACATAAAACAAGACTAAGTAAATTTAAGAAAGTTGAAATCATATCAAGCATCTTCTCTGACCACAATGCTATGAAAGTAGAAATCAATTACAAGAACGCTGAAAACACACAAAAACTTGGAAGTTAAATAACACATTATTAAACAATGAATGGATCAACAAAGAGATCAAGGAAGAAATCAAAGTTACCTTGAAATGAATGAAAATGAGTATAACAACCTAAAATCTGTGAGACACTGGGAAAGCGATCCTAAGAAGGAAATTCATAGCATTATAGGCCTATCTAAAGGAATAAGACAACCTCAAATAAACAACCTAACTTTAATTTAGAGAAACTGGGGGAAAAAAAAGCCCAACATGAGTAGAAGGAAGGGAATAATAAAGATTAGAAAAATAAATGAAATAGACTATAAATAATAATACAAAAGATCAATGAATTCAAGAGATGATTCTTTGAAAAGATAGAGATTGACAAACTTTTAACTAGACTCATCAAGAAAGAAAAAGTACACAAAATAAATAAAATCAGAAATGAAAGTGAGAAATAACAACTGACCCTGAAGAAATGCAAAGGATTGTAAGAAAATATTATGAAAAACTATATGCTAAAGAACTGAATGAAACTGATAAATCTCTAGGAACATACAATCTTCCAAAACTAAATTAGGAAGATTCAGAAAATCTGAGTAGATAGATTACACCTAGTGAAATTGAAGCAGTAATCAAGAAGTTCCTAACAAACGAAAGCCCTTGACTGGATGGCTTCACAAGTAAATTTTACTAAACATTCTAAGAACTAAAACCTCTCCTTTTCAAACTATTTCATGAATTCAAGAGGAGTGAAGCCTTCCAAACTCATTTTAGCAGGCCAGTATTATCCTAATCTCAAAATCAGATAAAGACACCACAAAGAAAACTATTGGCCAATATCCCTGGTGAACAAAGATGCTAAAATCCTCAGCAAAGTACTAGTAAAACAAGTGCAGCAATACATCAAACAAGATCATGCACCATGAGCAAATGGCATTTATTTTGGTCATGCAAAGTTGGAACAACATTCACGAATCAATAAAAGTGATTCACCACATAAACAAAAACAAAATGAAGGATAGAAACCACATATGATCCTATCAATAGATGCAGAAAAAGCATTGGATAAAATCCAGCACTCACTTATAATAAAACCTCTCAGCATCGTGGGAATAGAGGAAACATACCTAAACATAATAAAGCCCATATTAACACGCACACTACCAGCATTATACTCAAAGGGCAAAAACTACAAATGCTCCCCTTAAGACTGCGAACAAGATAGGGATGTCTACTTTCACTCCTCTTATTAAACATAGTACTAGAAGCTCTAGCTACAGCAATCAGACAAGGAAAAGAAATAAAAGGCATCCAAATTGTAAAGGAAGAAGTAAAACTGTCTTTATCTGCAGATTACATGATACTGTACATAGAGAACTCCCAGGAGTACACTAAGAAACTACTAGAACTGATAAATGAATTCAACAAAATAGGTTACAAAATTAATATTCAGAAATCAGTTGCATTTTTTAAAATTTAATTTTATTGTTGTTGTATTACATCCATCCCCTTTTTGCTCCCCTCTGTCCCCCTCCACACCCACCCATTCCCCTACAAAGTCAATCCCACCTGTTGTCCATGTCCATGGTTCCTTTATACTAGGTTCTTGTCGAAACTGCCTCCCTTCCTTGCCTCTTTCTTCCCCCTTCCCCCAACCCCCTTTCCCCATCGTTGCATTTTTATGTGTCAATACCAAACGAACAGAAAGGAAAATTAAGAAAACAATCCCATTCACAACTACTACAAAAATAATAAAATATGTAGGAATAAACCTAACCAAAGATGTAAAAGAGCTATTCTCAGAAAAATTATAAGACACCAAAGAAAGAAATTAAAGAAGATATAAATAAGTGGAAGCATATACCATGTTCATGGATAGGAAGAAAAAACCTCATTAAAATATTTGTACTACCCAAAGCAATCTGTAGATTTAACGCAATTCCTATGAAGATTCCAATAATATATTTCACTGACTAGAATAAATATTTCAAAAAAAGTATATGAAACCACAGAAGGCCCTGCATAGGAACAGTAATCCTGAGGGGGAAAAAAAAAAATAAAGTTTGAGGAGTTGCACTACCTAATACCAAAATATACTATAATGTCATATTAATCAAAGTGGCATAGTACTGTCATAAAAACAGATACATAGATCAATGAGAATAGAGAGTCCAGAAATAAACCCACATCTCTATGGTCAATTAATATTTAACAGAGGAAGGAAGCACCTGCAATGGGCTAAAGATAGTTTATTCAAAAAATTGTGTTTGGAAAATTGGACAGGTGTGTGCAGAAAAATGAAACTAGATTGTCTTTTGACACCATGCACAAGAATAAATTCAAAGTGGAGCTAAAACTTAAACATTAGACACAAAACCATAAAAATCATGGAAGAAAACACAGGCTGCAAAATCTCAGACATTGCTTATAGCAATATTTTGTCAGATATAGCTGCCCAGGGCAAGAAAACAAAAGAAAAAAAATAAATGGGACTACATCAAACAAGAGTTTTTTTCCACAGGAAAGGATATCATCAATAAAATAAAAAGAAAACTTATAAAATGGGAGAACATATTCTCCTATACATGTGATGAGGAGTTAATACCCAAAATGTATAATGATCTTACAAAACTCAATACCAAAACAATAAACAACCCTCTTAAAAAAGTAAAGGGCCTGAATAGACACTTCTCCAAAGACAATGTATAGATAGCTAATAGACTTATGAAAAGATGCTCAATATCACTTATCAGAGAAATGCAAATAAAAACCACAATGAGAGAGCATCTCAAACCTGTTATAATGGCTATCAATAATCAGCCAACAGCAAGGGCTGGCGAGGATGTGGGGAAAGGGGAGCCTTTTGCATTGCTGGTGGGACTGCAGACTGGTGCAGCCACTGTGTAAAGCAGTATGGAGATACCTCAAAAGTTAAAAATGGATCTGACTTTTGATCCAGCTATCCTACTTTTATGAATATATCAGAAGGAACTCAAAACTAATTTGAAAGAACATAAGCATCCCTATATTTATTGCACTGTTATTTATAATTGCCAAAATATGGAAGCAGCCCAAGTGTTCATCAGCAGATGAATGAGTAAAACAACTCTGAGATATTTACACAATGGAATACCACTTAGTCATAAAAAGGCAAAAAAATTTACCCTTTGCAACAATATGAATGGACCTAGAGAACATTATGCTAAGTGAAATAAGCCAGTCAGAGAAAGACAAATGCCATATGATTTCATTCATGTGCAGAATCTAATGAACAAACTGAACTAACAAGGAAAATGGGGACAGACTCATAGATGGAAAGCAGGATGACAGCAGGGTGGAGAAGGTTAGAGGGTAGAGGGGTTGAACAAAAAGACAAAAGGACTCATGGACA
The DNA here is from genome assembly GCA_004026585.1 of Noctilio leporinus. Taxonomy (NCBI): domain Eukaryota; kingdom Metazoa; phylum Chordata; class Mammalia; order Chiroptera; family Noctilionidae; genus Noctilio; species Noctilio leporinus. Next base: position 27,220 of record PVIW01010909.1, on the reverse strand, counting down.
TTGGTAACAGTCTGGTGATTGCTGGGAGGAGGGGGCTTATAAGGATGATAAATGGTAATGGAAATAAAATATAGTAAAAATGAAATAAAAGAAAACACTTCAAATTATTTTTTTGTAGGCCTAAAGGGTTTTAAGCAAAGGTAAAGCATATAAAAAACCTCCAAGATGCTCTATGGACAAGAAGAGCATTCAGGAATAGGAGACACTACACTCTTTACCACTAAACAAGAATCACACAGGATTATACTATCTTGCAAACTGAAAAATTATGTCCTCTTTTTCTCTCAAAGAGTCCAAGCTCTGTGTAAAGTTTCCCATTAAAGCTGATCTTTCAGAAATGAAATCTGAAGAGCCAGAATTGCAGTTGCAGATAGGCAGATCCTAGGTTTTACTGCTGCTGCCGCCCATGAATCAGCATATCCTATTATGTTCCCAAGAATCACATTTTGCTGCTTTTGCAGTCTTGCAGCATTACTAATTAAAAGTGCCTGCTTTTCGGAGCAGGTTTTGTAAGCTATCAAAAGACACTTTTGTGTTTATTTCCCTTTATTTGTGTTCTCCGTACCATTTTTGATATTGCCCTCAGCAAAGCAGAAATATGGAGTGCTTAGATATAGTGCTGTTAAAGTGCTTATAGCAGTAGAATCTGGTTATTTACATAAATAGGAAACATCTGTTGGAATATAGAAAGTTTCAACTGGACCAATGGTTTCCTGAGGGTAGCCTGTGGAGTGAAGGTAGATTAATGATCTTGAAAGTCCATCTAAGATAGATTTTAAAAGGAACTGGAAATATGTAATTCTGGAAAGAATATGAGGTGAAATTTCAGAGAGTAAAATAATAGGAAATAGGAAAGAGGGTTTGCAATGGCCAGAATGGAATTGGAAAGGTCAAAGTGCATGGAGACTCAGACATCAGTGAACTAAGGTATCCAGAGACTGAGCCCTGGTCCTCAGTCACTACACCTCTGTTCCCAGATGTCACAACACAGGTAGATTAAACAACTTTACCCAGACCGTATAACTAGAGGATAATGTTTCTAGGATTTAAAAGCAGGTCTGAAACAATTTTATCTCCCTATTGACAATACCTTTGCAATATGTATCCTGCACTATACCATCTCTATTTTAGATATTAAATTTACCCATTTAACACTCTGATTCATATCCTTTGCCTCCACCCAAAAACTATTAATTAGCTGTTAGTCTTTGAAACCATCTATTAATATTTAACAGTGTGGCTATTTTGTCACCGTGTTTCTGACTTTTATCCTACCTGCACTGCATGGTGATGGTCATAACTGACTCAAATTCCTGCAACCCTTCCCATGAGTAATTAACCTGGAACCTTGTTCCTAATTCCAAACATCTGGCTTTCTTTTTCCCCTCTGTTTTATTGATGTCTCCGAGCCAGCTTGGAGGAGAAGAAAACATTACCAAAGGTAGCAGTGGGAGCAAGAATTTGAATACCTTAAAGAGATGGAAATAATCCTATTTTCAGGCAGAATGGACTAAATTGATGTTGGGGACCAGCTCTATTTACCTGAGAGATGATTTTCATTTATTTAACAGTCTTCATGCATAAGAGTGTTAGTTAGTTTGCTTTAGAATACCCCTGGGTGCATTTTCACCTTCTTAATCTATTTGTTTGATGATGTTGACTTGGCAGGGAAAAGTATTTGAACACGTTAATGTTCAAATATTCTTATTTGAAAACTAAGCCAGCAGAATAAGCTATGCCCCTCTATGTTACTACATTTGTACATCTCCTTATTTTGAAAGTCAAGGCGTGTTCTTAACCGGTGCCCCTTGATCTCATCCACTCCAAACTTTTATGATAATATAAAGGTTACTGTAAGCTAGATGCTAGAGAATGAAGTGCTGTTTGTTACACCAAGTTGCTGTCATAAAATGAAAAATACTGAAAGGAAATTGCTAGTCAACAATGGAAGAGTAGATTATTAGAGTAATTCTCTTGCAAATAACAATGATGTGAAGGATACATTTTGAATCCAATTAACACACACACACACACAATTATTTAAAAGTTTGAAGAGCAACCATAAACAGGTAGAAATGGGCCATAAAAGTTAGGTTTTTGAGTGAAGTTCATATCTGTGAGGCTGCTTCTCCTGAGGGCATCCTAGTCAGTGTGGCCTGCAGGGATGCTAGAGCTAAAGCAGAAAGTGACATTTTTCTTGGGGGTTGAGGGTGGGCATGGACAGTTGAAAGTATACAAAAGCCTGGAATTAAAGAAAATTCTGCTAAATGGAACCCTCAAATTGCTGACTGAACCCTGCATAATGAGAGACTCCAAGGAGCCCAGTAACAACCAGAGCTGGAGAGCAGAAATTAACTTATCAGAGATATTAGTGGATAAATGCCACAGATGAAAAAATTTGGAGTTTGAATCCCACTAACAATTAGAAAAGGCTTTGATAAAGTAAACCAAGTCTCCACAAATTTAAAATGATAAGCCAGTAGTCTCATTGCCTCCTAGAATATAGGTTGACATCATTTAAAAGAAGAAAATAGAATTCAGAGTGTCTAAAATGTTTTATCTAAAATATCCATTACATATACTGTATATATATATTCCAAAACAGTCATCCATTGTAACAGACTCAAAGATGACCCAGAAGTTGGAGTTAGAAGGCAGGGGCTTTAAGGCCGTCACTTAACATATTTTAAAGACCTAAAGAGAAACAAGAATATATGAATTTAACAGATAAGGAAACTCAACCAGAAAATTATAATCTACAAAACTAATCACATGAAAATTTAAAACAGAGAAATACAGTACACAAAATAATAATAAAATCACTGGAAGAGCTTCAATGTTGGTTGGAGACAGATGAAGATAGGGTCGGTACACTTGAATACAGATTCACAGAGATGATCAAATGTGGAAACCAGAGATACAAAGAGATTTAGAAAAATCCACCAGAGCTCTGACTTGAGAGACAATATTAAATAGCGATCAATCTCACTTGAAATTCAAGTCCTAGAAGGCAAACAGAGGCTTTCCCCTGCTGAAACTCTCTTGTCAGGACACCCATGGGGCAGAACACAGGCAAAGGGCAATCATCAAAGTTTGGGCAAAATTTTCACGAATTTGTTGTAAAACAAATTCATAACATCTAAATATTTAGTTCTGTAAAGGGAAGAATGTGTTTAGTGCTTTATTTTTTTGAAAATCCAAATGACCACATGCTTACAAAAGGGACTGCAGCTTGATAGAATGATTTCTCTGGACCAAAGCCCAGGAAATCATTAAGGAAAAGGGAGACACTTCGATAAAGATTACAGCCAAGCAGCAGGGTAGAGGCAGGGCAGCCAGCTCCCCGCCAGTGGCTCCTAGCTGCTGCATGGGGAAAACTAGCAATTTTCCATCTCATTGAGGGGAGAAACAGTGAAGTGATAGCACATTCTCCTATGTCTAATCAGAAAGCCATAATAGTAAAACATGTCTGTTCTCATCAGGGAAGCTGCTGGATGGTGGGTTTGGTGAAGGACAGATTGTGACTTTTAAAAGAGGGAAATTTTACAAATGTAGTAACACAAAGGTAGCAACAGATGCAGAACCAAAGAGCCGCGGGGTAGAGGAAGGCTTTTTAGCTCTTGCTTATTAAAAAACTGTGTGGGAAGTGAGAAACTTTTCATTCTGTGCCAGTACATTCATCTAAGGGTATTTGTCTGTGTGATGTGAAAGAAACAAAATCCTATGATTCTTAAACTTTTCTACCAAAGTGCCCTAGTATTGAATGAAATCACACATTTACCCAGGAATTGTGGGGGGAGAGGAGGTTCGGCAGAGGAAGAGGGTATGGTCTATAATGGTTCTATGCAAATGGAAAAGTTTCTGTTTTATCTTTTAAAATTATGTAAATAGTGTCCTCATTTATTCGAAGAATTTTACAGTTATTCTCAATTAAAATTCACCACATTTGTCATTTCACATTTTATTGTACAAAGTACACCAAGTCAGTTTGATTCAATATACTGTGCTAGGCTGTCATCAACATGACTTCTTAAAGTATTATGATCAGGGCCATTTTGGTCATTCTCTTTGTTCTTCTAGAATAGTTAATATCAGATCTTGATATTTAAGTACATTTTCAGTTTCCTGTAAATTTCTCATTGTAGTGACCTAATAGTTTAAAAATTAGAAATCATCATCAGGAAATCTATGTATGTTAGTATGTAGACAAATGATCAGTTCACTGTTGAGTCTTCAAGAAGAACATGTGTTCAGATATTGATGGTGCCGTTGAATGAGCCATTATAGAATTATTGATTTTTCAACCTGAAAGGGATCTTAGATAATAATAGCAACAGCAATAATAATGGTAATAGTAATAATACTACCAACTACCAGGCTCACTAAGTTTTCTAACTCTGAGATCATTATAGATATTATTTCATTAAATCCTCAGCATAACACTATGAGGTAGGCTATCATTTAAAAAAAATTATTTTTTATTGTTCTATTACAGTTGTCCCGAGTTTTCTCCTGTTATTCTTCACTGCCACCCCCACTCCCACAGTGAGTCTCCACCCTGTTGTCCATGTCCATGGGTCATTTATATTAGTTCCTTGACCAGACCCTTCCCTTCTTTCTCCCCTTCCCTTCTTCCCCGCTCCCCTCTGGTCACTGTCAGTCTGTTCCTTCTTTCCATGTCTCTAATTTTATTTTGCTCATTTGTTTTCATTAGTTTCCTCTTGCATTAGGTCATTTGGCATTTGGCATTCACTGCCTGACTTATTTCACTAAGCGTAATACTCTCCAGTTCTATCTGTTGCAAAAGATAGGAGTTCCTTCTTTCTTTCTGTGGCATAGTATTTCATTATGTAAATGTGTCACAGTTTTTTGATCCACTCATCCACAGAAGGGCACTTAGGCTGTTTCCAGCACTTGGCTATTGTAAATAGTGCTGCTGTGAACATAGGGGTGCATAGGTTCTTCTGAATGGATGTTTCATGATTCTTTGGGTGTAATCTTAGTAATGGAATTGCTGGATCAAAAGGCAGTTCTATTTTCAGTTTTCTGAGGAAATCCCATACTGTTTTCCACAGTGGCCACACCAGTCTGCATTTCCACATTTTGTACTGTAATTACTTTACAAAAGAGAAAATAAACTTGTTATGATTTGATTACTTGTTCAAGTGATAATTGGCAATGTTGAAATTCAAATATAGCAGAGTTTGTATTATTAAACATTGTTATCACTATGTAGTATATCCATACTTTTTTTCACAAATGTTAAACTTTATGTTTAGAGAAGTTACTCCGGATCCCATAACTAGTCAGTGATAGAGTTGAGATTTAGTTGAGGCTTCTTTCCATTATTGGTTACATTTTCTTTCATGTCACCTGTTTATCTTTTGTACAAAGTTTTAATTACTGCCATTTTTCTTCATTCAGTTCATCATTCAAAGCAAAACTAAGGGTCAGGCCTATGCAAAGCAAAAAAATATAATGAAGGCTACAAAGATGAATAGGCATTCTAAGATCTTATAACCTAACGGGAGCAGAGAAGAAAAATACATAAGCAGCTCATTATATTTCAAAGATTTATATATTAAAAGTATAAGCAAAGTGTTATCTCAATACAGAGTAGGATACAAGCAGTCTTAATTTGAACTCAGAAAAAATGCTTAGAGAATGTGGAATTTGAAATGATCCTTGAAAAATGGGTAGGGAGTTTGAATAAAAGGTATTCCATCTAGGTAAGTATATATGAGAACCAGCTAAGTGCCCAGAGAGGTAAAGAGGCAATTCAAAGAACAGTCTTTTATCATAAGGAAGTGAATTCTTCCTAGGGAGGCAAGGCATATACATGTGAAATGAAAATGAACAGCGATGAGTAAAAGAGGTATAGAAGGTCAGAGGTAGAAAAATATCTGAGAGCTAGAATAATCAGGGAAGGTGCATCAAGTGAGCAGAGCCTGAACAGAAACTTAGATGATGAGCAGGGCTTTTAGGGGAGAGCCAGTGATGTATAAGGTGTTTATGGCATTGCGTGTGTGTATATGCTTATGTGTGGTAATGTGGTATTAAAGAATGCTTTTATCAGTGTAATGACATGTGAATCAGAAGTGAGGAACCCAGTGCAGTGGCCTGTAGACTACTGAATAAAAACAGGCCCTAGAGAAGGTTGTTATACGGCCCTGAGTGATGTGGCTTATGCATCAGTCATGTGAGGTGTCGGGGCCCATGGCTGAGAATGACCCTGTAAGCAGCTTCATCTTTAAATATAAAGAGCAAAAGTCATCTGTGGAAGTACAAGTGGTTTATATTTAAAGGCTTTTTTCTTTTTATAGCAAAACAATAATACCCTTTAAGAGCAAAAACTAGACAAATGTTGAAGAGGTCTGCATCACCTTGCATTGTCTTTTCATAATTCTTCATTGTGGTAATTTCTAATATATGACAATTTAAATTGCTTGACAGTGATAAAGAAGTTTGAGTTCTGGTGTATGGAAGTGGTGGAGAGGGACAGTAGAAAGATGAACTTGACTTTGGCCAAAGATCTGGCTTGAGGAGTGTAGATAGCTGATAGTCTCCATCTCCCACACTTCCATGATCTGCTGCATTCACATTGAGTCCGTGTTTCTCATGAGCTGCTTCCAGTCAATGCCAGAGCATGATGGGATGACAGGGGCCTGACTTTCTGCTCAGTGTAGGACTTCTCTATGATCGATTTTTGCATTGGAATATACCATTGATCTGGCGAAGACTTTCTCAAAGCTCCACTGTTGTCTGAGACTCTTCATAATGAGTGCTCCCTCCTTTCCCATTTCTGTTCACAGATGTCAGCCTGCATCTTGGTTTGAAGGTTTTCCCTGCCTAATCTTGTTCCCTATCCCCTCAGTTGCCCTCAAATTGTTTCTGGGGATCTGCTTCCTGTAGGACCCAATGAAGACCTAAATCTAAAAGAGCTATATGATCCAGAATAGGGTTGCAAGTTTTTTCCATCAAGGGTCAAATGGTAAACATCGTGGAGTTGGTGGGCCACATATAGTCTCTGTCATATGATCCTTTGTTTTTTTCTTATAAAACATTTTCCTTTTAAAATGTAACAACCTTTTTAAATGTGTAGGCTGTAAAAAGCTGGCTATAGTTTACCTACTCCTCCTGCCCTAGGACATAAAAACAATCTAGTGTTGGAAGCCTTTGTTTATTTGCTAAGCTGTTCCCATTATCTGTAAAATGGGGCTAATTTCAGCCCACTGAGCTCAGATAAATGTTAGCTTTACAGTGGCAATGAGTAGTCTCAAAATAGTTTTGGGATCTGCCGAAGGAGTAGACTGAGATGTGATAGAGAGGTGAATGCCAATGAAAATATACTGCATGTGAGTCTAAGGTAGAAAGACTCTGCTGAAGAGAGCAAAATTACAAGAACAACAGTGGGTACATCAGAAGTCCTCTCTTCTATAACTTCTGTAGGTCAAATGTGCATGAGAACTTTGAAGAAGAGAAATGGAAGGAGAAAGCTAGATAGTAAAAATAGATGGAGAAAGAAAGAAAACAATGAGAAAAAGGGAAAGAAAGGGGAAAGAAAAAATAAAATGTTATTTAATTTTCTTTATTGGACATAATAAATAGTTGAGAATGATGGAATAAAAAATGGAAGAAAAAATATGCAAAATATGCAACCCATGGGAGAGTGACATAGAGTTTACTTGAAATAAGTGATTGTCCAGAAATTGTCATATATCCCATAAAGGTCACTCTTCAGGAGTAGAGAAATGTGTGCTAGAACCTTGATTGGAATCAATTATGATGAACTCAAGGAGCATATTTCTAATACTTTGGATTTCTGGAGTTTGATATGAATGTTACATGGCAGAGAATTGGTGTTATTTTAATGACTGCATGAGAAACAAAAGGAACTTAGACCACTTAATAAAATAATTATACAAGTTCTTTCCATTTCTTCTAGTAAAATGTATGATGCAGGATGTAAAATCTTTCTTTGTCCTGTATTAAATAACCTGACAAAAGGAACATTCTGGTGCAGTTTTAGATGAGAAAATGTAAGTATTGAACTGAACCTAAGGTGAGGGTTAGACAGGATCAACTCTTCGGACAGGTATGTATTGGGCTTCATTATACTGTTCCTATTTTCTAACTACCTTGCAGTTAGATTGGGGCAATATGTATGAGTTTTGGCTAGTGAGATGGGGGAAGAAGTGATACAAGCCCTTTTTAGGCCTGGACTTAACAGCATTTCTCTTGACTCTCCAGCTCTCTCTTCTGCTGCAGCGACTTTGGAGGCCAAATGTCACAGTTGGAATAGCTACAAATTGAAGAAGGGCAGCCCAACTTTGGATACTTTCTTGAATGAGGAGTAAACAGTAGTTGAGCTAATCCAGTGATATTTGGTTGGTTGTTATTTTAACAGAACATACCCTATACTGACCAGTAGAGATTCCATAGGTACTGAGCCCTAGTCAATGGCTTGCTTCCATGCAGAGCTCTGAATGTTGTTGGTTACCGATGTCATTACAGAACAACATACAGAAATGCCTTCTATCAGAAAGCAGATTAAGAGGAAAGCAGGTGTTGCTGGGATTATTTCAAGGGCACAGAATTTTAGCAGCAAAAAGAAAAGAACTCAATGAATTACATCAGTCCAGATGAATTTAACAAAGCCTTTTAAGGCAGCAGGAAAAGGGTCCAGTCAGACATAACAGGTTCTGGTTGATTGATTATGATGGTGATTGCTGGTGGTGGTAGTTTTGGTTTGGTGCATTATCAAATTCTTCTCCCTAACTATTTAAAAGTGATTGACATGGGAAGTTCTTCTGTGGAGAAATTATTGTTGAAAATAGTAGTAACATATTAAGGGATAAATATCTGTGTAGATGCTTGATATGGCAATTTACCTGAAATAGTGAGTTGATCTATCTAAGACCCTGCTTAGAACTGCAGTGGTTCCCTCTGCCTCTTCCCTGGAGTACCCTGCATGCCTGTCATACTGAATTATTTATTGTTTCCCAAATAAATCCCCTCTCATCCCAGTTCAATGGCTTTACTTGGTTCCTTTGATGGTTGTTTTTCTGTGCCACTTTTTGCCTGCTGAAATCCTAGCTCATTTTCAAAGCTAGATTGAGTCTCATCTTCTACATACAGGATTCCTTGCTGATTCTAGGCCATCATCTTCTTCTTTGGGTCTTTTATAGAACCTAGTAACTTTCTTTAGAGTTATACTATAGTTATTTGTGTTCATGTCTTTTCTCCCCAACTATTTGTAAATTTTACATGAGATGAGGTTGAATTTATTTTTTTGTGTACTTCCATGTACAGATCAGAATTTCTGGTGTTAGGGTAACATACATGAATGAATGAATGAATGAATGAATGAATGAATAAAATATTCAATTAAATTGAAAATAATTTACAAGTGAAAAAAAAGACAAATTCCCTTTAACATTACCAGATAGTGAAACATTTACTTATATTAGCAGAGTATTGTTGTAAGAAAAGAGCAAGTTAGATACAGGAAAATATTGTTAGCAAAATAGTTCTCAGTAATTACAAAGAAATATAAATAATAGAATATCATAAATCAATAATGTTGGGAAAGTTAATTTGCTCTTTGTGGAAATATTTGGTTTAGAGCCTTATTTTATATGCTACCAAAATGAATTCTAAATAGAGTTAATGCATAATGACACGTATAGAAGTATTATTAAATGGTGATAATTAGAAATAACTTTGATAACTAGAATGAGAATAGTTCAGTAAATTATAATGTATCTAGAGAATAAATATCCAGCCAACTAAAAATGTTTATAAAGAATTTAAATGATGTGAGGAATTGCTTATGATATGATATTGAACAGAAGCATAGGGTACATGCCTGTGTAAAATTAATAGTGAAAAATATTTGTCAAAAATTTTACTGTGCTCATCCCTTGGTGTTGGCATTATGTTTTTTCTTCATAATTTTCAGATTTTGCACAATGATTGGGCATAGGTTTTAAATAGAAAATTGCATTCAAAACATTTAGAAAAGACTAATAACAAATTAAAAAACTGGAAAATTTTATACAATAAAAATTCCTGAATTTGAAATTAAGAATTTTCTTTATTTTTTCATTTTTCATTTTTAATGTTGTTCAATTACAGTTGTCCCATTTTTCTCCCATTGCTCTCCCCTGCCCTGCCACCTCTCTCCCAAGTATCAAGGACCCATGGACATAAGCAAAAGGGTAATGTTGACTATGAACTTTAGAATGTTCAAACATCTTTAAAAAAACTATCACATTTAGAAGCACATTTAATAAAGAGCAGTTTAATAAAGGGATCACTTACCAAAATGTACAAGGTACTTAATGAAACTAATAAGAGATAGCTTAGAACCCCTCTGTTAGCACAGTGGGGAGTATTTCTACCTCTAGGTCTAAAGTGGCAAGTTGGAGAGTGGTACCAGAACTGGGAAAAGGTAGCCAGAAGGTTCCCTGGTGGGGTCCACCAATACATGGAGATCTTGAGATGAAGCCTGGGGATAATGACTTCAACTTTACACCCTTCCTGCCCCACAATCTCCTGTTGGTGGTTCTCCTTGGGTGACCCCCTCAACTAGAAATCAAAGGGCAAGGGAGGCTGTTGAGGAAGATCAGCTCTCAGTTCCACAGAGCAGGTTGGAGGGAGGGGAGTGGATCTGCAGGATAACTGGAAAATAGATACTGTCAGGAAAAAGAAGTCTTTGTCATAGTGGATCTCATCAAGAATTTTTTACTTGACAAACTATTAAGTCGATATGAATTGAGGGATTGATTGATAAAAAATCTTTTAAACAAAGGAGAAACCTGATCAATCAAAGTTGGGACATGTCACATAGGGGAAATAAAGTAGACTATAGTAACAAGTAGTTTATGGAGTCCCATTAAAATATAAGCTGAACAAAAAAGAATCACGAGTTTATGAATAAAAATCCCCTGAAATAGCAAAAATGCTGTTGTTTACTAATAAATGTGGTTGGAGGTCAAGGGAAAGAACTAAGAAGGACAGGAAAAATTATAGTGAAGAGAATACAAGAACTGTAAAGAGAGGCTTATATACATTTTGGTATATAACTTTATAAAAAAGTATAAAACTGAAAGTTTGGGGGGAATTTGAGATTAAGAAATATAATTTTGTTATTTGTAATTATTTAAAACTAAATTTAATAATTTTATAATTTTTCTGTTTGAGTGTTGAATTTGCAATGATATTTTAATTTATTTGAAACACTTGTGCATGTATGAATTTAGTTAGGAATGAGTTCATGTTTTAAAAAATGGAATATGGTAGCTTGCCAAAGTTTTTGGATAATTGTTTTAAGTGATAGTATGACCCTAGAAAGTAAAATGTGGCTGTTTTAGAAAGATAGCATTTTCTTCAAAGGTTAAAAATATATTGATAGGCCTTGAGATTCAACAGGAACTCATCTTTAAGATAAAACACACATAAAATTTTTAGATATTGCTTGATGGCAGAGAGATAAATGGTTGTCAGAGAATGGAAAAGGCTCATTTTCAGAGCCTGAGTGGCAATTTTCCTATAACTCTGTCACATGGATAAAGTACTTGCCTTTCTGAGACAGGCTGGCTGAAGGGAAGGAAGGAATGGCCAAGATTAATGAGATAAACCAAAATAATATTTATTTTCTGAGGCACTCTATTAACATCTCAGAGTGAGTGGGCCTGTCAGAACCTTTCTCCCAGTACCATTATGCAAGAGGCATAGTTAAGACATTTATTAAGTTAATAGAGGTGGACTGGAGATGCCCTGCAGAAAGATCTTTGATGAGAGGAAGGGATCTCTTGCAACTCGGTATTATGTCTGTTGCTCTCCTTTTGTCTGATCCTACCACCTGTGTGTTTGAAATTTGTTCACTGTTCTCTTGTTTTTAGAATGGGGTGAAAGAAACTTGGAATGTATAGTGTATCACTTCTAACTTTTAAGAATAAAGATTGACCTATGGTTTTGAACTGAAAGGCCTATTTCAACAGTAATATCATTACTCTTGTGTGTGTGTGTGTGTGTGTGTGTGTGAGAAAGAGAGACAGACAGACAGACACAGAGAAGAGCTGTCAGAATAAATTGTGACCTGAACTTGAAAAGCACTGTTAATCAGCCAGGCACAGTGTGTGTGTACCTGTTTATCCTTTATTTGCTTATGCATTAAAGAATATTTCCAAGTCTGGCTGAGTGTCCTTGCCACATTCAGGAAAGGAATGCCTGTGGGAGATAACGCTGCTAGATACATGGATGATACATGTTAATAGATAGTATTGTACAAATCTGGGTAATTTCTGTATCATCTGCTCCAAATGTTAACCCACTGGTGTTAGTACAAGTATGGAACTTGTATGTTATTTCCCTGTCATTGATATCATTATATCATAAAAATACCCAAAGCATCTAAAGTTATCTGGTGCAAAATACAACAATACAATGACCAGCAGCAAGTATGTGCATTCGTGTACATCTTATTTTTTCCAATGTGCTCTTTTGGTTGCTTTGGTTCAATCTTCGGTCTACATAAGCATGAGAGATTCTTAGGTGTCCCGTAATCCCACTTTCTAGAGATCAGATTGACAATTATTAGTAAAGTGTTTATCTTTCCAGTGTCCTGCATTGCACATTTAAAAGTGTGTATTTTCTATATTAATGCATACTGAACTGTAATCTCCATTTAATAAATGATAAACCAATACCTAGCTATTATCTGATCCTTTCTGAATGGTTGCATAGCATTCTGCTGTGTACATATATTCTTTTTAAAAGAAGATTTTTATTTATTATTTTTAGAGAGAGGGGGAGGGAGAGAGGGAGAGAGATATCAATATGGTTGCCCTTCACCTGCCTCCAGCTATAGACCTGGCTGGAGACCTGGCTTGCAACCTGGTTATGTACCCTGCCTGGGGAATCCAACCAGCGACCTTTGGGTTTGCAGGCTGGTACCTTATCCACTGTGCTACCAGCTAGGGCCTCATGTATTGTTTATTTAAAAAATTGTATTGGACAATGTACCTTTGCATTTGTGTTTTTTGTTTCCCTAGGAGATATCCCCAAAGTGAAATTGCTGTGACCATGTGCATTTAGATTGCTGGGGCACATTGAAACATTGCCATCTAGAAAGCTTGTGCAATTTATATTTCAAGTATAAGAACTCAGTATTTTTTTTTAAAGATTTTATTTCATTATTTTTAGAGAGAGGGGAAGGGAGAGAGGCAGAGAGGAAGAGAAACATCAATGTATGGTTATGTTTCACCTCCCTCCAGCCACAGACCTGACTAGAGACCTGGTTTGCAACCTGGTTATGTGCCCTGACTGGGGAATCGAACCTGCAACCTTTGGGTTCACAGGCCGGCGCCTTATCCACTGTGCTACCAGCCAGGGCTCAGCATTTTTTACAAATTCATCAGCACTGGAATCTGTAGTTCTTCTTCATTTTTGCAAGAATAATAGGTAAAGGTGGCATTTTATTGTTACATTTCAACTATTTAGAGGCTGATTAAAATTTTACTTAAAAAAATTGAAAATCCAAGTAGTTACCTGCAAAAGAAAAAGGAAAAACAATTTTCCCCCGAATATACCCATTTTAGCCATTATTTGGTACAAATGCTAAATGTTATCATTTTTCACTCTTGCCTGCCACTTTAGGAACTCCTTGTGTTGCCATTGTTCTTCCTATAATGTTGTGACTGGAGTTACTGATCCTTATTATAATTTGTGTGGACTCCTCTCTTTCTGGAAGAATGAATTTCCCTTTGCAGATTAACTGAGTGGGAAGATTTTCTGTCATCTGATGAGATTGATGGTGATTCTGACATGACTCACTAAATAGATCCTATTTCTAACTTAATGGTGGTGAGTTTTGCACCCTTTAAAATAGCTTCTATATAGGATTTGCTTGTTAGTTGGGTGTTTATTTTTCCTGGGCATATTTTCTTTGTATGGCAGTATATATGATTTCTGGTTGTATGAATTAGAATTCTGAATTAGAGTATAAATGTACAAACTCAATAGCCATGAGACATTGCTAATTGTTAAATTTTCCCCATTATTACTCTGTAGTTCAAATTTGGATTTCTCAGTAATAGTAGAATCCTCTTTTGCATATTATATTTAAGAAACTTCATTGAACTTTGTGAATCTAGTAAATGTGCTTGAGATTTAAAGCCTTGTGTGTTAACATTTCCATGATAAAATAATATGTGTTGGGGTAGCAAAAGGAGGTACTTGCTCTGGCTTTATAGGAGATTGATGTGATGTTATGATATATATGTACTTGAAAATAATTGATGAGAAATGGAACTGTGAGTAACTTACTTCATATAAGTTGTACTATAACAATGAAATATAATTATCTAGAATAAGAACTTTTGAGCTTTTATCACACAGTAGTTTCTAAGTCAAGATCTTAGCGTGTAAGCAATTTAATTGGAACGAAAGTTATTTTATCTGGAAAATGAAAATAATACTGTCGTTCCAGTCACCCATGTATATTTTTGAGATGCAGTCAAATATGCATCTAGAGTTGCCTTATTCTAATTTTTGTTATAAGATTAGAATTTATTAAATTTTATGCTTTTGCTGCTTATGTGAAAGGCAAGGAATTTTAAATTGCTTCTCTTTATGTTTCAGATTAATTTCATAAATTATGCAAGTGCATAGCTTATGTGTATGTTTTTATTAAAAGGATCTATTTCTATAGAGAGAAATAGGGACATAAGTAAGGTGAAAATGCCCAGGCCAGTATGCCTGTTTTGTACTTCTATCTTGCGTTTCATTCTTCTTTTTCACATTCTGGATCTGATTTTAATGTAGTATTAAATACATTCACTAAACTAGTATCTGAGAGTCTGCGTTAAGCACTTTTAAATAAAAACAATTTCTAGTTTACAGATAAGGAAGCTGAATTAGAGGTTAAACAATTTGCTGAGACTCACCACTAGTACATAAGAGAGCCGGGTCTGGAACTCATACCTTTTTGGTGCCCAAACATTGTTCCTAATGTCATTGTTCAATTTCCTGAGGCATTTGTATTCCTGTACCAGCATTGTGTAACCTTGGCATTTCTTGACTAGCAGGGTAGTAGAAAGAATGTCACATTGAAAGAAAGGAATCTGAGGCTAGATTGACTTTTCTGTCTTACTATCTCTTTAATTCTTGGTTATAATTTAAATTTCCTCCAACTTGCATTTTATGCTCTGGAGAATGCAGCTAGTAACATATTTTATCCTACCCATTTCACAGGAATGATATATGTGCACAATGAAAATTTGATATAGATATTGTAAAACCTTGTGATAGACTATTATTGTTCAAAACTCCCACTGTTTCTTCCTATGGAAGGATTTATAGTTCCCTTTTCTGCTGATATAAGATCCAGCATGTTTTGCTTTGGTCAATGAAATATGAGCAGAACTGATATGCTTTGTTATAAAAAGCAGCTTTTTATTTTCTGACTCAGTTCCCTTTCATTTTTGCTTACAAACCTTTCCTTTCTTTATTTTTTTAAAAATTAGCTTATCTCTTGTTTTGTTACAAGTTACTGAACAGAACCAAGAGTAGCCTACCCGGCATTAAACAGGCAACACAGGGTAAATAAAACAGACAAAATCTTGCGAGTCTGTTTAAACAAACAAAAAAAAGGATGTGGCTATAAATCTCATTGTTAAAAATTTCAAATTGGCAAAGGTGATACCCACTGAACTCTTTCAACTGCATACAATTTTCCAGGGAGAAGAGACTAAGATGGTGGCTCTCCTATAACCCTGATGAGCCTATTCTAAAGTGGAGGCATGTTCTAAAATGACCTGTGATCATAGTCCTTGGCACATGTATGGATATGAGTCAAATAGACAAGAAACTATGTTTTCTATAGATTAGTGTGACCTTCCAAATCCACTGGCCTTAACTAAAAGATATTCTATTTTCAAAACTGAATATAACCTTTAGGCTTCCAATCTTTCAAGGGCAGAAAACAGGATGTGAAATTTTATCAGCTTCCAAGCAGGTGATCTGTGCTAATATCCTCCCTAAAGAGGTCAACAAAATACTAGAAAAAGACCTCTCAGAGGGTAGAACCAAGCGCTGCTGGTAACAATAAAAATAGAAAGCTTCTCCTCTGGGCAGAAATAGGGCTTCGTCCAGGAACATTCCCCACTTTGTTGGTCTCCTAGGGCTGCCATAATAAAATACCACAGACCTGATGGCTTAAATAGCAGAAATTATTTTCTCACAGATCAGGGTGCCAGCATGGTCAATTTATGGTTAGAACTGTCTTCCTGGCTTTCAGATGGCTGATTTTCCCCCTTTGTACTCACATGGTTTTTCCTTGGTGGAGAGAGAGAAAGAGAGAGAGAGATGGAGAGGGGAAGGGAGAGGGAGAGTGCTCTAGTGTCTCTTCTTATAAGGATGCTAATTCTCTTGGATCAAGGTCCCAGCCTTGCCACCCCATTTAACCTTAATTACTTCCATAGGGGCCAATTCTCCAAATACAGCTATATAGACAGTTAGGACTCCAGTGTATAAATTTTGAGGGAACACAAACATTCAATCCATAACACTCTGTACAGGTTAGGCTTCTTACAATGTTGGCCAGCAGGATTTTAGAATAACAATGGAAAACTGGATGTTTTTATCTACCATTCTTTCTGTATCTGAATAGGGGTGGGTTAAGGAGGGCTGCTACCTACCTTCTTTAGTTCTGGATCCTTGGCTCAAAAGGATGCACATATGAGCCTATTGTTGAAACTATCAGGAGAATATGAACTTTATGCCTTGATGGGACGATGAAAGTTTTGGATTAACTCCTTGTGGAGATAGGATGGAGAATATGATTATATTCTAGGTATGGAAAAGAGGATGTTAACTATTTGCGAGTGAGAGACCAAATTGCTATATGTTATAATATGATTTAATTTTTTTCATTTCTTCTTGCTATGCCCCTTCATATCATGAATGTCCCTATGGAAGGATTATATATTTGAATTCCATTGATGCTAGACTTGTCAATACGACTTGTTTTGTTTGGCTAAGAAAAGGTGAACGAAAGTGATGTTTGTCACTTTCAAGCGGAAATGTTAAGCCCGAGTTTGCTTCACTGTGAGATGGACAACACCCAGATAAAGGTTATTCTGTCAGCCTGAATAGTGTTTAGATGATAACATTGAGCAGAACCTTAGTTGGTATGTGGTGAAAAAGAGAAGAAAAGCATAGCTTTTGTTATGAGCATGGGAGTTTGTGTTGGCTTGTTATCACATACAACGTAGCCCAGGCCAACTGATAGTATCTGGTATGTACATGGGGACTTCATGTTACATTTAGTGTGCAAAATGTACTTAATTTATTCAAATTGACCAGAAGATTAATTATACTATTTTATTTAATTGGCTAAGATTTTGAGATTAAGAGTGAACTAAAGAAAGGCACATTTTCATATTGGAAGGCAGAATTCATTCAAAGAAGAAGGACAAAACTGATTTTTCTTCAGTGTTTAAATTATGATTCATGAATCTGTTCCTAACACAAGTTTGGAACAAAGTTTTAAAGTGAAGAGTAGAGATGTGGCAAAATAATTAATGTTTGAAGCAACTGTTCCATGACTCTAGCTCCTTAGCCATATCATCACAGGGGAATGGTGCACTGTTTCTGCTCCCAGGAATTACAAACATGCTGACCCATCCAGTTCCATTTCATTATAATAAATTTAGGATGAGTTCAGCAACATTTGGTATGAACTGGCCAAAGCTATTAAGAGGCTAACTCCGCTTTTTCTTCATTTAAATTCAATTGATGCTCCATTGAGAGCTCTCTAGCTTATCTGGTCTTCATTAAGGGCCTGTTAAACTATGAAAAAAGTATTACATTTTTGGACATTTACACCATTACATATAATATTAATTGCCAAAGTATACTAATTAGCTTATTAGAGAAACTGTTTGTTGTATATATATCATTTCAGTTATTACAGAGTCTGCATTCTGAGTAGCATAAGGAACAGAGAGAAAATAATTTTTTTGCATTATAAGGGAAAGGGTCACAAAAGCATTCCAAGATCATTGGTATTCTCTTCAAAGTGTCACTGACTAAAACTCCATTGGCCATCACCTTGTCTTCAATCTTTCAAAGGACTGGGTGCTCATTAATAATCTTCTCTCCCCAGTTTCTGGTGCTAAGCATAGTATTGAAGCAGGGAGATGAAGTGAACTTACTCAGCATTGCATATAGAGTCAATTGATCTTCCAGGCAAAAAATACTTGATCAGCATTTCTGAGACTTACCATCTTCTCTGTATAGAGTGGTTCAAAACCAGTGAGCTACTTTGTCAAGTGAGATACCAATTGGATGTGCTATAAGGACATCCTATCTACCTGCACTATAACCCATGATAATTTGTGCATCTGGCCTAATTAACAAAATCTTTTTCTTTTATCCTTCAAAAATTTTATAGTTATAAGCCCTCTGTTAAGTTTTATATCAGGTTAAAATACATAAGAATTGCCCCAGTACAAAATGGTAATTTTATAGACATGAATAAAATACAAATATTTGAAATTCATATGATGTGAAGAAAAAAATCAGGACAAAATAATTCCACTTTCTCTTATTACAATGCCCATGACTACTGAGCTCATTATGATCATTGATAATAGTCTAAATTGGGGAAGTCTTGTTGGCAAGAAAACTAAGTATGTTTTGGGAGTCAGGTCACGTGAAGTTCTACACTGAGATCTTTGGAAGACAGGTGACTCCCTTTATAAAAAGAAAAAACAAAAACTATTTATAGCACTAATAGTATTATTTGAGATTCCATGTTTATGTTTTATGAATTCAATAGAAATGCTAATAAAAGCCATGGCAATTTCCAAATGTTGTCATCTCCAAACTTCCTCTAACATGTGTATTGTGCACTTGCTGTCTTGTTTGGCTATTTATTTAGCTTTGCACTTCATTTTTCATTTTACTCAGTTTATGTTCTACAAATATTTGAAGAAGGTAAATCCTTATTGTCAAACCTCCCTACAATGTAACAAGGGTAATTTAATATTCTTATTCATAGTTATTTAATACCTAGTTCTCTCTAAGTACTTATTTAGTGATAATAATCAACTTATGTGTTGGCAACACATTTCTATTAATCACTCAATTGAGTAATTTCTTGTACAATGGCATGGCTAAGGTTTATATTTATTTTGGTGCACATCATCAGCATTGATATCCCCTGCTGTGTAAATAGGACTATTAAGAAAAAGTACAATCTTTCAAAAATATATGTTATACTTACCATTGGGAGATGTTGTTAAGAGATGATTGCCCAAGAAATTGATCATCTGTGTTGCTTTCCTCATATAGGATATAGTACCTAGTATGGCATGTAATGCATATTTAATTTAGAACTGGTATTGGAGTCTATGAAAATATTAAGAAATAGAGAATCATATTTGATGGTATTTCAAAATAGTTTGAAGTTTTTTCATATATACTTGAAATATTTAATAATATTAGAAATGATTATGAGTAATAGATTGAAATTTTAGTTCTGAAATAGTCCTCAGAAACCACTTTGTCCAGCTCCTACAATTTAGATTAAAGAAAATGACCCAGATGTGTCCAGTGCCATAGTGCAAAGGAGTGACAGATTTGAGTCCAGAATAAAGGACTTGTTGTAACCAACCAATGCTTTTTCTTCTGCTACAACTTGACTCTCTATATTCTTAAAAATAATAACAGTAAATTTATTTTTAAAAGTTAGGGCACAATACTCCTATCAGTGTTTTTTCTTTACTAGATGAGCCAGTGTTATGACCAAATAAAATGGTGATTTTGCTTTAAACTGAATTCAAAAATTTATAATTTCAGGGAAAATTAGTAGATATTAAGAAACTGATATTTAATTACTCAAAGACAGGTATAATTTTCTAAAGTTCTTTTATCTAGCCTATAAATTGTCTTTTCTTTCTGTTTGCAATTTCTTGCCCTGTATTTACTGGACTAAAGGCCTGGATAAAGAATTTTATCAAAATTCTATTATTTATGATATTTGGAAATGCCTATTACAAAAATGTAACAGTTTTTGTTTTTTTTCAAACATGTTCTTACAAACACTGTTAGGTGAGAATGTGACTTTTCTACACCATTATATCTAATATAGGTCCACGGTAGAAGAACTTCACTTGTATAAAGCTCCCAGAGTATCTGCCTCTCTACTTACTTTACTCTTGGCAAGTAAGGGTGAGTTATCTGATTGAAGAATTTGATGAACATAAACTCATCATGTTTTTCTTAATTATGGCATTTTTTCTATTGGTGGCTAACTGACCTAGGGAGCAGGAGTTATCCATCATTCCACTCAGAGTTAGGAGACCTTCTACTGTTTAATGTTGCCTGTAATAAAGTGATAAAATCTGCCAAGTTATCAGGTTTAGTTAGCAGAGTTTTCATTGTTCTTACAATAAGCTATGTCCTTTAATTCAGTCTTCATGAGTAATAAATGTGATATTTTGATCTATATCCCTTCCTTATTTAGGCTTTCAATGTGTTTGAAAGAAACAAGGGCCCTACCTTAACAGATGCTCCTGGCAAAGACTAATTAAAAATATAACCCACAAAAATATGACCTAAGAGGAACCTGATGAACAAAATAATGAGCAAAATAGAAGCAAAGATATGGAAGTAAGTATAGACTGACAGGAATCAGTAGCGAGGGGAGAGGGGCATAAGAGTGGAAAGAAGGGGAACATGTAGGAATGACCCATGGGCATGGACAACAGGGTGGGGAATGACTGGGAGTGGGGTTGGGGGTATGTTGGGCAGAGGTGGACAAGGGGGGATTTGGGAAACCTGTCATAGAATAACAGTAAAAATATTCAATAAAAAATAATTTCGTAAGGGGAAGGAAAACTCCCATTTCCCCAATTCACAATAAAATATATTAGTGAACTCTTGAGTGAGTTCACAGTCTTCGGATAGCTATGAATGTGGAATTTTTCCTCATGATGTCACCTTGATACTGCAGTTCTATCTGGTTTTATATGATGATATTCTCCTTTTCCCACCTTCTTGGAGTTGGTGATGGGCTCTTTTTCTTTCTCTTGGGAATTCTTCAACCTTACACATCCAGCATTTCAAAGAATCCTGGCTGTCCCACACTTACAAGCTTCTCTCTGAGAAGAAGCTCATGATTTCATTTTTATTTATTTTTGTGTGTACATTTTCTCTCCTTCCCCTAAAACTCTATTTTTCTTAGAGTCTCTCTTTTTCTCATACATTTCTATAATATTCCTCCCCCTATAATCCTCCACACTAAGAAACTCATGTGTAATGTTCACATACATATCTATATCTCTCTATATAATACTGTGTATAATTCTTATACCTTGTGCTGTAGAGAAATGATTGATTTATAGTGAATTATTCTCACCCACTTGACATTTATATTATCTGAAAAAATATGTATATATATATACATATATATGTAGACACACATGCTTTTAAAATTCACCAAAGAGGAGTTACGGGATCTGACAGTCTGAAATAATCTACCTGACTTCACTCACAATCATTGAAGAAGAAAGTCAATAATACATATGGAGAGCCCATTGCAGTCTGCTGAGTTAGATGTAGTGCTTGATATTGAGGTGCATTTGCAAATTTCATTTTCTTGTGAAGAAGATACTTGTCACTGTTAGCTGAGCTTCAGTGAAGTGTCATTTTTCTTTATCTGTTGCACCTTCTTTGTTCTGACTACAACTTTTAATATTTCATATCCTACAAATCTTCACTTGGAACACAGAGAAAAACACCAATTGAAATTTCCTTCTTTTTGCAGCATGCTGTCAGGAAAGGAGAGATTTTACAAAAACAAACACACAAACTAGAAAACACTGAGTGTCTCTTTTGACAAAACAGAATAAAGTAATGTGAACTTAGGAAAATGTTCCAAGGTGCTAAAGGCTAGACCAAACTGAACTAGTGTTAGGAGAATCATGGTAAGAACTTGAAATTCAGGTCAGCTATTAAGGTCAAATTATACTACTTAGAAAGTTTTAGCTATGATACTGGCATTATTTGGCTTCATGGACAAAGACTAAGGTCATCTGAAGAATGAGGCCAAGTTCACTGCACATCAACAGTGTTGAGAGAATGTTGAGTAAACACCTCAGTGATGGACTGAAGAGAGGGAACTTGGTGCAGGATAAGGAATGATCTCTCTTAGAGCACAGTCCCAGCTTGTATCAGCTTTGAAGACTGAGAAACAACTCAGGTGATGCTGGTGTGAAAATGAGTGGGTGATCAGGAAAGACATCCAATTGCTTGGGAGGTATATACAGAGCCTAAAGCAGTTTTTGTTTAATGGAGATGAAGAGAGTTGTAAAAATGATTGGATCAAAAAACTTTGGTACATTTACACAATGGAATTCTATATAGCAGAAAGAAAGAACTTGTACCCTTTGCAACAACATGGATGGAATTGGAGAGTATTATGCTTAGTGAAATAAGCCAGTCAGTGAAGGACAAATCTCATATGATCTCACCCATTACAGGACAATAATGAACAAAACTAACAACAAGCAAAACAGAACCAAATATATGAATACAGTGAATAGGCCTTTAGTGGTCAGGAGGAAAGGGGTTAGGGGGAGGGGGGAGGCAGAGGCAAGGAAGGGGAGCAGCTTAGACAAGAACCTAGTATAAAGGAAGCATGGACATGGACAACAGGTGGGATTGACTTTGGGGGGAATGGGTGGGTGGGGAGGGGGACAGAGGGGAGCAAAAAGGGGATGGATGTAATACAACAACAATAAAATTAAAAAAAAAATAAGAGCTGGAAAAAAAATGAATCTCTGGTTTCATTGAAAAAAATTAGCTCTAAATATCAACAGGGGCCCTGGCTAATGGCACAGTGGATAAGGTGCCAGCCTGCAAACCCAAAGGTCGCTGGTTCGATTCCCAGCCAGGGCAACATAACCAGGTTGTAAGCCAGGTCTCCAGCCAGGTCCTTAGCTGGAGGCAGGTGAAAGGCAACCCTACATTGATGTCTCTCTTCTTCTCTGCCTCTTTCTCTTCCTCTCTCCCTGAAAATAATAAATAAAATCTTTAAAGAATAAAAAATAAATAAATATCAACAGGAAATGAGCTACTGACTATGTGTTGACATTTCAGGCCATAAAGGGACTGGAAGTAATACAAACATAACTTTCAAATATGCTGATGCACTTGAGTGACATTTATGTGGGGAAAAATATTAAAATCATATTTCCTCCACTCTTAAGGCCATGCACCAAGGGTAGGGAATTGAACAATGGCCTTTTCTAAAAAGTGTCTAGTTTATGATGCCTGGTTGTGCTCTAATGCTTTGTTGGGCATTGAGACTAATATCCAAGTTGACCCCGGTCCTAATGACCTTCAGGTCCTCTCTGTTGACAATTAATGCCTTCTCCATTTATGTCTTTTTTTAAACATTAGCCAAAAGGGTAAGCTAAACTGAATCATGTCCCAAGGCTAATGATGAAAATAATAGTATTTCCAAAGCTTTGTCCTATTTTTTGTTAATGTTAGCCAAATTATAGAGCAAACCTTTCTTTATATCATATAATTATTTCCCTCTAGAATGAGACTTAAAGCTTAAAATGGCTAATACATAATTTTTGTTTGTCCTTTCTGGTTAAAAATGAGAATGTTAAGCAAAAATATCAGATATTCAGATTCTATTGAAAAATTAGATCTGGCACCACTGTTCCACTTTCCTCATGGCTCTGACTTGATGGAGTAGAACAGTGCTGCATATCTAGAGTAGAGCAGGTGCTTTCCAATGTGGTGCCATTCCCTCTGGTCTTATGTTAGACCAACTTCATTACTTACTTTCCTGAGTGGCCTTGTAGGCATTTGACTTTGCGACTCCATTTTCAATGATCTAGTACTTTCACTACTGCCTGATCCTTCTTCAAATTGTCTTCTATAGGCCTGTTTCCCTGTCTTGTCAGAAACATTGTTTTGCTATATGTTAAAATAAAACGTTAGAACAGCCTTTTAAAAATCAATCCTTATCTTCCTCACTAGCAATTATATCAGATTTGGCCATTTTGACCATAGTTCATTTTTAAAAATTCACTGCATCTTTCATATTGGTGTGGTGGGTGGTGGTGGTGAAGATGAGATGAACTAAATAAGTATAAATTGGTAAATAGACACTTTTTTTTTTTTAGTGCAAAACAAAATTCATGTAGTCCTCCAGGTTCCTATCTGTTATTCTGACAGTACTTTGATATGTTGGTTTTTCTCCTGAGATCTAACTAACCTGTTTCACATTGCTGCCTCTCATCTCTCTGGCAATGTGTTACATTAATGACACAATTTCAGTGGGTGGATGTGTGAATACCTTAGGCAAGCTGCTGTGTGGGGAAGAAATCTCCCCTAGCAGTTTTTATTTTTCTTTGAATTATCAAGTAGCAAAATCTCAACTTGCTGCCCTCATTCAGTGAGTAGAATAAATTAGGGTTAGATATATGGGATAATAGTGATAGAACAAAGTGCCAATGTAGGACTTCATTGGAACATCAAGAAGACAAAAATCATGGCAACACAAAATATAATTTTAACATAGGCAATGAAGTTGTTAAAGATTTTGTTTACCTTGATTCAGTCATTAATTCAAATGGAGGCTGTAACCAAGAAATCAAGAAGAGGTAGAGACTCAGAAGAGCAGCAATGGAAGACTTAGGAAAGAACATCAAGAGCAAAGATATGTTCTTACAGATCAAGACTCAGATTACCCACACCAATATTCCCAATTAGTATGTACAGATGTGAAAGTTGGACAGTGAAGAAGGCAGGTATAAACAAAAGTGATTCATTTGAAATGTGGTGTTGGAGGAGAACTCTATGGAAACCCTGGACCGCCATAAAGATGAACAAGTCCCAGAGCAAATTAAGCCTGAAACATTACTGGAAGCAAAAAATGATGAAACTGAAGCTGTCCTAATTTGGGTACATCATACGGTGGCAGGATTCTTTGAGAAAAATAATAAGGCTGACAAAAAAATGTATGACACAAGGAGAAGAGAAAGACTAAATGAAATGGATTGACTCAATAAAAGAAGTTATAGGCATGAGTCTACAGGAGGTCATCAGGGCTGATGAGGACAGGACATTGTGGACATGACTCATTTGCAGGGTCACCAGGAGTCAGAGCTGCCTCAGTGGTGTGTAACATATACAGAAATATCTGTGTAATAATTCCAGTTACAGTGGTGACCCCCCTGTTAAAGAGTTTCAATTTACTATCTGTGGTCCTTTAGTCTTATTTTTTAGTTTTTAGTTGAACCTTAAATATATTACCAGGCATTAATGACAGTGACTCTTTTGACAGATGTGGGAAGAGGTGTTAATTGCCCTTTCTTTTCATTGTAAAAATCCATAAACACACAATGGTTATGACATAATCCCCATTTATTATAATTTCTTTTTCAAAGAGGGCTTCAATTCAATATTTCTTTGCAAAAATTAAACTGATTATAAAGGTTTCCCCACACACTTTAAATACTTTCTGGTCTAATTTTAAGATTTGAAGTGAATTCTGGGGTAAAACCCAGACCCTAATGGTGGTGTGCTAAAGTATATGACAACACATTAAAAAACTGGTTTGTTACTTGCTAACATTTTAGAGGAAATAATGGTGTGTTTATTGATTTTGCAGTCTGTATTAAAGTACTATAGGCAAGGTGATTGGGAGAACTTCATAAATATAAATATCTTGATCATTTGCTTAAAATCCAAATTTACCCTACAGGGAAATAAAGTAGAAGACAGCATAATCAGTGAGATACCAGTAGATTTGAGAAGGAAGCAAAAGTAGTCTGAACACTAAGCAATAGACATTTTTAAAAAATGAAAAGAACATTGACAATATATTTTAGTGTTGGAGATGTCTGAATACTTTGAGCACAGTTTTATCTATCTTTGAATCCCCATTTTTCAGCCCCATGCTGGTAATAGGGAAGCACATAGTCACTGTCAGGGGAATTACCTTTATTATGATTGTGTGCAGACTTAGGCTGCTACCCAGCTTTCTGTGGACAGACAAAGCTACAGAACAGCTGGTTCCCAAGCATCTATCACAAATGACAAATGTCCTTTAGAAGATGAAGAGATGGTATGGAAACATACTACTGACTATAGTAATAAAAAGTGCTTGCTCACTTAAAGGTAAGTTAAACTCAATGTATTTAAGGAAACCAAGTATGGATAGGTCTTGGAGGCTCTCCTGGTTATTGTGAAGAAAATGAAAACTAATGCTTCAAAAGTTATATAGTAAGGGTAAGAAAGCACTTAGTAGTTTTTGTAGGAGGAATTAATGCTACGAAACCATTAAATTTTATTTTATTTTATTTTATTTTTAAGTTTATTGTTGTTGTATTACATCCATCCCCTTTTTGCTCCCCTCTGTCCCCCTCCCCACCCACCCATTCCCCCACCTGCTGTCCATGTCCATGGTTCCTTTATACTAGGTTCTTGTCTAAGCTGCTCCCCTGCTTTGCTCTGCCTCCCCCCTCCCCTCAGCCCCATTCCCCCTGACCACTGAAGGCTTATTCCTTGTATTCATATACTTGGTTCTGTTTTGTTTGTTGTTACTTTTGCTCATTATTGTCCTGTAATGGGTGAGATCATATGAGATTTGTCCTTCACTGACTGGCTTATTTCACTAAGCATAATACTCTCCAGTTCCATCCATGTTGTTGCAAAGGGTACAAGTTCCTTCTTTCTTTCTGCTATATAGAATTCCATTGTGTAAATGTACCAGTTTTTTGATCCAATCATCCACCATCCACTGATGTGCGCTTAGGCTGTTTCCAGCACTTGGCTATTGTAAATAGTGCCACTATGAACATAGGTGTGCATAGGTTCTTATGAATTGGTGTTTCAGGATTCTTTGGGTATAGTCCAAGTAGTGGAATTGCTGGATCAAAAGGCAGTTGCATTTTTAGATTTTTAAGGAAACCCCATACTGTTTTGCACAGTGGCTGCACCAGCCTACATTCCCACCAACAGTGTATGAGGGTTCCCTTTGCCCCGCATCCTCGCCAACACTTGTTGTTTGTTGATTTGTTGATGATTGCCATTCTGACAGGTGTGAGGTGGTATCTTATTGTGGTTTTAATTTGCATCTCTCTGATGACTAGTGATGTTGAGCATTCTTTCATATGCCTCTGGG
>PVIW01010908.1:0-40979 GCA_004026585.1 Noctilio leporinus | reverse complement strand
GAAAGAAAGAAAGAAAGAAAGAAAGAGGAAGGAAGGAAGGAAGGAAGGAAGGAAGGAAGGAAGGAAGGAAGGAAGGAAGGAAGGAAGGAAGGAAGGAAGAAAGAAAGAAAGAAAGGAAGGAAGAAAGAAAGAAGAAAGAAAGAAAGAAAGAAAGAAAGAAAGAAAGAAAGAAAGAAAGAAAGAAAGAAGGAAAGAAGGAAAGAAGGAAAGAAAGAAAAAAGTGGGAGAAAGTCACAAGACAAAGAGAAATCAATATTAATAAAGAAAGGTTTTAGGTGTCTGTTTCCCCTTTATGATTTCTGATTGGTCCAGGTCGAGCCAGAACCTGTGGGCTTTACCAGGAAAAAAAGGAAAAGAAAAAATTAAAAAAAAAAAAAAAAGAGGAAGGAAGAAAAGAATAAAGAAAGTGTTTAGGTGGCTGGGGAAGGGAGGAATACTTAGATTGAGGACTGGGAATGCGTTATAGCCACAGAGTGAGTAGACTTTTATTCAAGAGTAGGGGGAGGGTCTTGGGTATTTAGGTGGATTGAGGTATGGGGGGGATTAAGAATATGTGAGAAGTAACTTTTGCAAAGGATATTTTGGGGGTTAATAGTTCATATTGCTGTTGGTATAATTCAGGTGCTTGAGATTAGCAGCAATCCCTTTCCTGAGGCTGCCTCTTTTTCTTGGTCAGGACTTTACAGTCTATAGTCTATATTCTAGCTGGTCTTGGTGCGTGGCAGGGCCTCTGATTGTCACAGTCAGGGCTGATTCTGAGTGTTTGCCCCCAGGTAGGCTGGGCCTTCAGCAGCCTGGCTGGGTTTTAGGGCTGCTGGTATTCTGGAGCCTGCAGGGTGCCCCCTCCCACACCTGGTGGAGGTTCCTGCCCAGGACAAGCACCCAGCACCCCTGCAGGGCAGCCCACAACTTTGCAGGTCCCTGTGATGACTGGCCCCGCCCCCGCAGTTCCAGGAGGAGGCCGCCCTGGTCTATCAACACTGTCTGGGGTCTGCCTACACTGTCCCACCCTTCCGGGGCGGGCATCACTCCTCTAAGCCAACCAGCTCTCTGAGGAGTCCTTTACATGGCCTCTGTGATGAGCCCCTCCCAGGTGTGGGCAGTGCTGCCTTTGTCTCCGGCAATGGCGGATCAATTGTCCCCGCTACTAGTTCCCGGCTCGCCGGCTCCCCGTTTGGAGTTTCAGTGGAGCCTGGGGGCCTGTGTGGTTGCGCAGGGCTGGGCCTCCCTTCTTGCAGGGGCTCCTAGCTGCTGTTTCCCCAGTAGCCCAGCAGCACCATTTTCAGCCCTCTCGCTGCCCCAGCCAGTGCACTTCCCTGCTCCCTGGCTCCGGCTTCCCACAGGACTCTTCTTCTCCACCTCTAGCCCAGCAAGGAGCCTCCTCTCCCTGTTGCCAGAGTGAGTCTCTCACACAGTCCCTCCCCTGCAAGAGTTCAATTCCGCATTCCCTATGGCGTTTGTGTTTGCCCTTGCCGCCCACACTTCATTATTGAGACTTCCAGTCACCAGGGAGCCCGGAGCTGGCCTCAGTCGAACATGCCCCTCTGAGCAGAGCCGCCACTGCCCAGAGCTGACCTCGGCCCGCCGGCCGCTGGCCGGTCGGTTGGGAATGCCTCACCTAACGTCCTGCTGGCCTCCTCTGCGTCTGGGCTGTGCTCCCCTGTGTCCAGATGCTGCTCGCTCCAATTCCTAGGGTCCTGAAGACGTCTCACGCTCCCTATCTTGTCCTCTAGCTGCTTTGGTACTCGAGAACACCATCAGCACTGCTCTCTACTCTGTAGCCATCTTCCCAAAGTCCAGGAATAGGTTTCTTAATCTACAAAATGATGTTGATAATGGTTGGCCTTTCTCTCTATAGTGTTGTCTTAATAACCAAAAAAAAAGATAATTCATAAAAATGTGCTTTAAATATCACAATGCTTTATCATTTTAAAATAATAGTGTTATAGTTTATTGTAGCTGAAGGTTAAAGTTCATTTTTATCACCCATGATGGCTTTCCTCTTAAACCAAGTCCATCATATTGAAACAGATATAAAAATAACATTTTAAACCCAAAATGAGCACCAAATTAGTCATCTCAGGGAAAATATCCATGAACTCTGGAAGAAGTTTGGATGGAATGGGCCCTTGCATCTGTGTTTATGTTAATGTTCTGGCAAAGAAATCAGAAAGTCTGTAGCTCATTTCTCCCTTGATTACAAGATGATAGATAATGCTCACATGCATCTGTCTTTGAGGGCTTCAAATAAACATGCATTGCAAATTCAAGCCAATCCCTTGGAAGCCACTTATAAACAAGTCCTAAGAAAGTACCTTCTACACCCAGTGACCCATCCCTCTGCCCACCTGGCCTTACTGGGAAATTGGTCACAGAATAAAACCAGTAATTCCCCAGATTCCTTACGAAAAGACTGCAAACCTAGGGCCCTTTATTTCCAAATCTGTTTTTGGTTCTTCATATAAGAATTTATGCAAGAACTTAAGTGGTATGTGTACCCAGCAATTATCATGGATGTCACATAGCTAGACATTCTCCACAGAGCATTCATCTGTTATGTTCTTAATATTTTACTATTAAATTAATTCATACATATGTTTATGCCATTTACTTAACATCAATAAGAACAACGAAACCCTTTTGATAATCATAAACAATTGAAATTAAGACAATTACATCAACTTCCAAATTATCTTTGAATTTTATTTAGCTATATAGTATTTTTAAAAATCACGTTTTACACATATGAATAATATAGGTAATAAGAGTATAAGTTGCAATATCATGAGGGCAGGGGCTGAATTCATAGCACAAGGCCAAACACATGTCTTAAAAAGCAACAATTTTTAAATTTATTACACTAATCTATTGGCTGAAAGAATATTAGTAGAAAATATATGTTTTCAAATTGATTTTCTATTAATATCTAAAATTATATTTCTCCTTGTAAGTAAATTAGATAAGAAGTGATAACAGTTAGGTTATTAAGTATCAGTTATTAAATTACTGTTCCTTAGTTTCAAAACCACCCTTCTATGCTATTTGTGATGCTGGGCTAGGACTCTACAAACCACTTTTTGCTGTTGCAGGTTGGATCCACATTAGGCATTTCCACCAAGGGATACAAGAGAAGATGCAAGTCTAGAGAAGGAAGGAGAGACTTGTTGACTTGTAGTTCCTGTGAGCATCATCCTGGCCATGCTTCTCCACCTGGCAGGGTAGTTCCCACCCAAAGCAGCAGCTGAATCTGTCTGCAGTTTTTCCAACATCTTGTAGAGCCAGTCCCATCATCTCCCCAACTCCTGCAGGTACCATACCATCCAGAGAGAGGCCCATCTTCTGAAATCTGGATCCCAGTCCCATAGAGAACCTCCTGTGAACTCAGGGATCCCAATATCACCAAGAAGCACATTCTCCTCAGAGTCTAAATTTGAGCTCTGCTAGGTCTTTTCCTCTAAGTTTTTCAGTTTTAACAACAACCCCTCCCCTTTGCTCATTCAGTCAATAAAGGGTGGTTCCTTCTCATCAAGCTTTTTAGCATGCCTCGGAATCCCCCAGAGAGCTTGCAAATCAGAGTCCTGCACCCCACTAGCAGAGGTTCTCATCCACTCTGTCTGGGGCCTGGTCTGAGAACTGGCTTTTCTCACTAGTTATTAAGCAATATGAAGGTTGTGGTTTGGAATCAGTTTGGATCAGGTCTTCAGATTTGGATGATGTACTGAGTTCCTAGCCAAATGGAAATATGAAACAAATAATCCAGTACATACAGCGGCAGTTAAAGTATAGCCTCTGGGTGATTGTGATGAGCTTTTGAGACCCCAAGTAGTTCTACACTTGATCATTATGTCAATAGAGATAATTGCAAGGACAATGGTGTAAGCTAGAGTCTCCAGAGTACTAACTTACTTTTAAAATAAATAAATAAAGGAAGGAAGGAAGGAAAGAAAGGAAGGAAAGAAGGAAGGAAATGGGACCTTTGTGTTTGTAAATTCATTTTGAGTCATGTTAGAAAAGTGAAAAGTTTTCATGGCAGCTCTAAAAGAATCTATTTCTTTTAGCCACAAGACCAATGTTGCTGAAAAGCAGCTACAAATTTTCATTTTGTGATTTGAAGAGCCCAGTCTTTCA
Organism: Noctilio leporinus; assembly: GCA_004026585.1. NCBI lineage: Eukaryota > Metazoa > Chordata > Mammalia > Chiroptera > Noctilionidae > Noctilio > Noctilio leporinus. The sequence goes on along the minus strand of PVIW01010908.1, from coordinate 36,851 downwards.
AAGTCTCTTTTTAAAGTTATGAGGCTAGAGCTCAGAGAAGACTAGGGACATCTGTTTAGACTTGAATGAGATTTAGAAGTTGGAACACTGAAAAAAAAAAAAAAAAAAAAGTTGGAAAACTCAAGTCACTCTGAGTTTCTTTTACCAGTGGACAAGGTTGCCTTCCCACATCTGGGGAGAACAGCCTTCCCTTGCTTAAAAACATTGTAATAACCTCACCTAGAGCAGTCGCCCAGGCAGGATGCCTGTTATTCCAACAACCCCTTATTGCCACTAGACTCTACAAAGGTGAGCATCCTTATTTGATTTAGTCTGTTTGGCTTGATGGGAAGGTGGGTGTTTTTCAGAGGATTAGCATGGATTATCATAAACTTAAACAGGTAAGTAACTCCCTATAGCTCACTATAGGTATCAGCATTGGTGTAATTTTCTCCAGTATAAATGTTGTATGTAAGTATCAATCTAGCAAATGCTTTTCTCCTCCTATATTCCAATTAAGAAGCAGGAAAAACATTTGCTTTACTTGAAAGGCAACCAGGGCACCTCAAAACTACATCAACTCTATTCACTGCCATAATATGGTCTATGGGGATCTGGTCATTTTGACATTCCATGCAATGCCATGCTGGTTGTGGTAGTAGAATAATGGTCCCATATAGATACCTATATCTGAATCCCCCAAACCTATAAATATGTCACACATGACAAAAAAGACTCTGCAAATGTGATTAATCAGGTGGGATCAATGTAATCCTGAAAGGGAGGTGGGAGGATAGTGTCAAAGAATAAAGGAGATGTGATAACAGAATCACAAATTAGAGAGAGAGGGTAATAGAGGGAGAGATTTAAATACCTACCATGTTGATTTTGAAGGTAGGAGGTTGGAGGAGGGCAACCAGCTAAGAAGAGCAGGAGTCCTAGAGAAACTGGAAAACACAAGGAAGTGGATTTCCCCTGAAACCTCTGGAAGGAACACAGATTTGCCAAGACCCTGAGCACTTCTCACCACTAAAACTGTAAGTTACTATGAATAGATTTATATTGTTTGAAGACAGTAAGTTTATGGTTCTTTGTTACAGAAGCCATAGAAAAAGAATATATTGGTCCATTATGCTGATTGGATCTAATGCACAAAAAATAAAAAGTTCTTTAGATGCTTAATGAAACATATGAACCAAGGTTAGGAGATATATCCCATAAAAACTTAGAACCCATAACCTCATAAACTTTCAGGAGATTTTAAGTCTTAGTGGATAGCTTCTACCTTTGTATTAATTGTTGCACTCATTATTTTATCTGGTAAGTATAAAACAAAGTATTCTCATACTTTGCTCTTTTTAAAGGTGATGTATTTTCTAGAGGATCTTTAATACTCTTTTATTGTCTTTTGTCAGTAGATTTTAATTTTAATATTAAAATCACCGTATTTAAGCACAGTCAAGATTGCTTTAAAATTTGAGTTTAGAAACTGTCACCAAAAATAATAATTGTATTTTTAATGCTAAAGTTTATTTAAAAAATACAGTATATTAATATTATAGATGTTAATTCATAGGTGTAATATTATAGATGTACTTTCAAACTAAGAAATAAATTCAGTTAAGAAATTAAAGAATGTGTTACACTTTAAAAATAAATCTCTAAATATATACTTCCATTTGCTAAGGTTTTATGAGTGTTTTTGTAAAAAAAAAAAAAAGTCTTATGACAATATGAAATTCAAGCTATGATTATTTGTTAAACATATCATTTGTGCCATGCACTCTGAGATGCGTCATATTGAAGGCCAAGTTAGAGGGCTCATAGTTTCCACTCACTAAAAGCTTGCATATGGACCTTAAATAAGGTATCAAAATGTTAAAAGTTGCATAACACTAAATACCACAGAATAAAAAAAATTTTTAAAAATGCCATGAGGGGATAATACTTGCCAAAAGAATTGAATAGTAACCAAAACAATGTGGAGGAGATCAATAAACTAAGCTGAGAGTTCAAAGAAGAAAAGCTGAAGAAAAGAAGCAGAGAGTATTCTAGATAAGTGGAATAATGAACAAAAAAAACCTCACTCTTTATAAAAAGAAAAAGACAATTTTTAATACTACATTTTACAGAGAGGAGTTTGAGGCCCAGACAGGTTAACATTGTTATAATGCGTCTCTATTTGTTTAAAATGTCAGATGTGCATCTAAAAGACTTCAAAGATTCCAGGGTCCTCAGGTGTACCATGAAAGGTTCAGAGATGCCCAACACAATAATTTTTATAGTCAGGTAATAACACATTGATTTGCAACATCATTAGAAAAACTGAAATATTCTAAATTGGCAGGAATGAGTTTCTTTCGCTATGGTCATGTATTTTTTAAGTTCCCTAAATTTAACTAAAATCCACTGTGTTTTACATTTAGAAAGGAGAAAAAGTACAACGTGGTGGGAAAAAGATGACTCAAAGTCAGAAAACTGGGAGTGCTGATGCACCTGGACTATATGCTTTCTAAGTTCCGTCAATCCTAAAATCCTATGGCAATGTAAATGCTTTGCTAGGCCAGGATAAAAATAGTTAAAGCAGAATAATATTCTTCTAGCTTTAATCCCAATTCTATAATATGTAGGTTAACTCCTCTCTCATCATTAAAATCACTGGCTCTTTAAGGACAACTTGATCTGCATATCTGACCCATTTTCTTGCAGTCATAGAAATGGGAAGAAACACAAAAGAATATAGTTTAAGGTCCACATGGCCCCATCTGTATGCAAATCACTAAATAGAACACAAAATAATACCAATAATGTCAGAATTATTAAAGCAAGTCATTTCCTTTTCCTGACACCATTTTCATGAACCTTGTCAAGACAGTCTCTTACATTTATTTAACATCTAAGGTTTTCCCAGGAAATATCTTCCCATATTTATACAAACCCCTTCCAGTTCTGGGCAGAGCCCCAGGAGAGAATCTCTGGGTGGAAATCACCAGTGTACAAGTGACCCTCCTCACTCTTGATGCCTCGCCACCTCCCAACACTCACTGTGCTTTCCACTATTACCTTCCCAGGACCCCCTAAACATGTCATTCTCCTTTCAATTCTGGCCCAGACTTAAGTTCAAACAAGATCTCTTTTGCTTATCTTCTTTAGGGCATGTTAAGCTGCTATTTTGAAATGGGCTTAAAATTAAAATTCAAAGAAACAATCATCAAAAGTAAATAATCCAAAGGTGCAACCCTCTCTATAAAGTGTACATTTTCTCTTCCGAACTAGATTATTGATTTATCACCTGTGCCTACTTCCATTCTACACCTGTTTGAAGCACAAAAATCACACAACTCCGAGGCTCACCTCTTTCTATTCCTGCCTTTGCCACCTTTCCTCCCAAGTTGCAGCATGGGGTAGGAGTCAGCTATCCAGCCCTGAGGTGACAGATGACCAGGGTTTTGGTATGCAGTGCAGCTTTCATACTCTGCTCAGCGTGATTCCTCAATGGGGTAAACATGGTGGCTCAGGTCTCTAGCCCTCGTCCCCCAGTGGTGGCAGCTATTTCCTCATAATTTCAAAGTAACTGTTAAAAGTTTCATGAATTATGGAAATTCAGGGACACTCCCTCCTTTCTCACTGCATCACAGATGAGCAGGGTGCATCTCAGCCCCTCCTCAGGGCCCCACATGCTTTCTCAGCCATCATTGTCACACTGCGCAGATGCAGCCAAAGATGTTCAGTTTCTTTTAAACTCCCATCTCAAACATTCATCATAGTTACAAATCCTTCCTCCTATCTGGTGCTGGAAATGACATGCACATTAATCTCCTCTTTTGTCTAGGACTTGCCCAAGATCAAAAACACTCTGGACTGCAAACAGCTCTCAGCATCGATACCTGCTGACACTGTCTGTGTACATCAGGAAAGAAGCAAAGCTCACTTGCTTCTAAGGAAAGAGTTCATGTGTTTCATGCTAGGCCTTACTCCTGAGAATTAAATTGGAAAACACCATTTCAAAAGGCACAAAGAGAGGGACAAGCCGTGAAGGGAAAAAATAGCTGCTAGAAACAAGTAAATAATTCTATACTTTGGATCTTAAAAACAAGATAAAAGTACTTTACAAAGGAATACAAGCTAAGGAACTCAAAAAATTGAAGTCAGGTATGAACCTGATTTAACACTCTTCTCATAAAATATTAATGCTGTTTTTTGTTTTGTTTTGTTTTGTTTTTTAAGGTTGCCTTGCCATTATTAGAAGAGACAGAACTTGGATGTTTTGCTGCATAATATACCTACAGAAACTGCAATGCAAGCAAGTTCCCATTGATTATAGAATGAACATTGGCCAAACTTGGTATAGCTTACAAAGCTATTCCTAATCTGACCCCAGCTTGGCTTTCTGACCCATCTTCCCCATAATTTCATATTCCTTCTTTGCTTTAGCAGCATTAAACATTATTAATTTCTCATAGTTGCCACATTTTCTTAGGTCTCTATACATATATATGTAGCTATTTTTGGAATGTTTCCCCATCTTATGCCATTGTCTATCTCACTTCTGTTTCCCTCCCAAGACTAAAGGTAAGTGTCATCTACTGAAAGTTTTCTTTGAATCCCATAGACATTCCCTCTGATGAAGCATGCTCCTCTCTCTTCTTCTTGTCTTTTTTACTCTCTATATAAATACCCATACTGGGTGTATTTAGGTCAAAAAGTCTTTTAACAGCACAATGATTTTAATCAATTATCCCTCATGAACTCAGGGATAATCACAGAGAGATTTTTGAAAACTAGTCCCACAACAGGTATTTGGCAGATATACTCAAGAATGGCTTTATAAAGAAGCCATAAATATCAAAGTATTAAATGACTAATTTTTTGCATTTTAAATTATACAAAGGTTTATATTTTTCCATATCTTTGAAAGCAATTCACTTTATTTATTGTAAGTATTGACTTATAAGTGCATACATAGATTTCACACCCTTGGAAACAAAATTTCCCAGTTTAAATTCTTATAGCTTCCAGAAAATATGAACATTTAAATAAGTCCAAAGTGGGAGAGGGGACCAGGGTGTTGGAGGAGTAAGTGGAGCTACACCAATCTCCTCCCAGGACCAATCAAATTACAGCTTAATTGGGGGAAAATCATCTGGAATAACCAATAGAACACCAGCTGGAAAGGAGTCCTATAACCACAGACACAACAGAAGAGGGCACCTCATCACAATATGACTGGTAGGAATTTCAGAAACTCAACAGGGCTGGCTGGGTCCCTACTGGAGGCAGGAGCTGGAGGGATAGAGCCGGGAACTCCACCTGAGAGGGGTGGGTTCTGGCCCCCCAGCTGGGTTTCCCAGCTACAGAAACACAGCAGAGAGTAAAACATCATACAGCTGAGAAGGGCAGAAAGCCATAGGGTTAAATACCCTGAGAGAGACAGAGACCTACAAAGGTGGCCACAAATGAAAATACATCGGCACCCACTTACCCTAGGCTCCAGCGGAGAGAGGGGGGAGTGAACTGGAGACAGTTGGGGAGAATCGGTGGTGGTGGCTTGGAGGAGAAAAGTGGGGAAGCAGCAGTGGGGATGCCGGCACTGACTCATCGCTCACACCTCCAGAGGACTGTGCTGCACCAAGCGGCTTCCCTATGAAGGTCCTCATACCCCTGCCCACTGGAAGCAATCTGCCCCACCCAGCGGCACCTGACCCTGGCAATCACAATTCATTGATTTACATCTGAATCAACCTCTCCCACTCAGCAATGTCTGAGCCTGGAGGCTGAGCACTAATATAATAGTTTGCACCTGAAGCAGTCTTTCTTGTCCAGCAATGCCTAGGCCTGGTGGCTGATTAGAAACTCATTGATTTACAGATGAGTCAGTCCTGCCCAGTGGCCTATGAGCCTGGTGGTTGATTATGGATTCTTTGGTTTGCAACTGAGCTGGTCTGTATTGCCCAGCAGCACCTGGGCCTGGTGGCTAATCATGGATTTATATCTGAAGCTATCTCTCCCACCCTGCAGTGTATGAACCTGGCAGCTGGTCACAGATTCATTGTTTAATAACTGAATCAATCTGTCTAGTACAGTGGCACCTGAGTCTGGCCACCCATCACAGATTCAATGATTTACAACGAAATCTGTCTCGCCAAACTTCATCTGAGTCTGGTGGATGATCACAGATTCATTGGATTATAACTAAATCAACCTGCCTTGACCAATGGCACCTGAGCCTGGCAGCTGACATAGATTCATTGGTTTATAACTGAATTAATTGGCCCAACCAAGCAATACCTAAGGTGACTACTCATCACAGATTCATTGGATTATAACTGAATTAATCTGTCTAGCCCAGTGGAAACTGAGCCTGGTAGCTGATCACAGATTCACTGATTTACAACTGACTCCATCTGTCCCACCAAGCTGCCTCTGAGCCTGGTGGCTGATCACAGATTGATAGGATTACAAATGAATCAATCTGCCCAGCCTAATGATGCCTGAGTCTGGTGGGTGAGCACAGTCTAATTGGTTTACAACTTTTCTTGTTTGCCCCTCTATACAACAGAGGGTCACGTCACAGAGACAGGAACTCAAAAAAAGCCCAATCTAAAAAGCAAAAGCAAACAAGAAAAGATACCTAAAAATGGGGAGAAAAAGGAACAGTCCATCACTGAATGGAAAGAAGAACTCCCCCGAAAGATTGCTAAATGAAGTAAAGGCAAGCAAACTATCAAGTATGGAATTCAAAATAATGATGTTAGAGAAGCTCAATGAGCTCAGTGAGCTCAAAGAACACTACAAACAACCGTAGGGGACCTACAAAGAACTCCAGGGAAGCTATAATGAACTTACTGAGAACTACACCAGCATTAAAACCAAACAAAAAAACAAAAAGACATAGAAACTATCAATAAGAGCCAGAAAAAAATGAAGAATACAATTTCTGAATTGAATATAGGAGAAGGATCAGCAGCAGGCTAGAGGAAGCAGAGGGTCACATCAGGGAGCTGCAGGACAACATAGAAAATATTCCAAGACAGTGCAACAGAATGAAAAAAGACTAAAATAGAATGAAAAGGTTTTAATAGAGCTGCAAGACAATATGAAATGCAATAATATCTGTATCATAGGGATACCAGAAGGAGAAGAGAAATAAAAGATGGAAAACCTATTCAAAAAACTAATGTATAATCTACCAAAACTGAATCCAGAAGAAGCAGAAAGCCTGAATACATCTATCACAACTAGTGAAATTGAAGAAGTAATAAAAAAAAAAACTCCCAATGCACAAGAGGATTGACCAGGTGTCTACACAGGTGAATTTCACAAAACATGTAGAGAACTAACTCCTATCCTTCTCAACCTATTCTAAAAATCCAAGAAAAGGGAACACTCCCAAACTCTCTATGAGGTCAATATAATTTTTTTTTGTGTGTGTGTGTGTGTGAGGTCAATTTAATTCTAATCCCAAAACCAGGTCAAGACACAACTAAGAAAGAAAACAATAGGCCAATATCTCTGATGAGCATAGAAACTAGGATTCTCAACAAAATATTGGCCAACCGGATCCAGCAATATATTAAAAAGACCATACACCATGACCAAGTGGGTTTCATCCCAGGGATGCAAGGATGGTACACCATTCTCAAATCAATAAATGTAATACACCACTTCAACAAAATGAAAGACAAAAACCCTGTGATCATATCAATAATGCTGAAAAAGCATTTGATAAAGTACAGCAACTATTTATGATAAAAACGATTAGCAAAATGGGAATAGAGGGAGCATACCTCAACATAATAAAGGCTATATATGAGTAACCTGAAGCCAACATCATACTCAATGGGCAAAAACTAAGTTTCCCCTTAAGATCAGGAGCAAGACAAGGCTGTCCACTTTCTCCACTTCTGTTCAACATTGTGTGGAACTTCTAGTCATAGTGATCAGACAAGAAAAAGGAATCAAAGGTAACTAGAAAGGGAAAAGAAAAATTGTCATTATTTGCAGACAATATGATAGTGTACATATAAAACCCAAAAGACTCTACCAAAAACCAATTTGACCAAATAAGCAAATTTAGTGAAATAGCTGGATATAAAGTCAATATCCAGAAATCAAAGGCACTTTTGTATACCAATAGTGAAAGATCAGAGATCAAAGCTAGAAAACTGATCCAATTTACCATAGCAACAAGAAAAATAAACTACTTAGGAGTAAACTTAACTAAGGAGGTAAAAGACTCAGAAAACTATAGAACATGGAAGAAATGAAGGAAGATACAAATAAATAGAAACATATACCATGTTCATGGATGGGAGGAATTAACATCATTACAATGTCCACAGCACCCAAAGTAATCTATAGATTCAATGCAATCCCAATTAAAATACCAATGACATATTTCACAGATGTAGAAAAATACTTCAAAAGTTTATATAGAGCCAAAAATGATCATGAATAGCCACAGCAATCTTGAGAAAGAACAAGGCAGGAAGGATCACAATACCAGATATCAAGCTATACTACAAGGCTACTGTAATCAAAATAATCTGGTACTGGCATAAGAATAGACATATAGATCAATGGAACAGAATAAAAAGCCTAGAAATAAACCCAGGACTCTATTGTCAATTAATATTTGACAAAAGGGGAAGGAACATAAAATGGAGAGAAAATAGCCTCTTTAACAAATGGTGCTTGGAGAACTGGCAGAGACATAAAAAAATAAGTAAATAAAACTAGACCACCAATTTACACCATACACCAGAATAAACTCAAGATGGATAAAGGGCTTAAACATACGCTATGGCACCAAAAAAAGTCCTAGAGGAAAACATAGGAAGTAAAATTTCAGGTATCCTATGCAGAAATATTTTCACTGATACTTGTACAAGGGCCAAGGAAATAAAGGAACAAATAAACAATGGGGACTATATCAAACTAAAAAATTTCTGTTCCGCTAAAGAAAACATCAGCAAAAATGAAAAGGGAACCAACTGTATGGGAAAACATGTTTGTCAAAGATACCTCAGACAAGGGTTTGATCTCCAAAATATATAAAGAACTTATGCAACTCAACACCAGAAAGACAAAACAGCCCAATTAAAAAATGGACAAAGGACCTGAACAGACACCTCTCTGAGGAGGACTTACAAGGGCCCATAGGCATATGAAAGAATGCTCAACATCACTAGCCATCAGAGAGATGCAAATTAAAACCACAATGAGATACCACCTCACACCTGTCAGAATGGCCATCATTAACAAATTAACAAACAAGTGCTGGCAAGGATGTGGAGAAAAGGGAACCCTGGTGCACCACTGTTGGTGGGAATTCAGATTGATGCAGCCACTATGGAAAACAGTATGGAAATTCCTCAAAAAACTAAAAATTGAACTGCCTTTTGACCCAGCAGTTCCACTCCAGGGATTATACCCCCAAGAATCCAAAAACACCAATTCAGAAGAACCTATGCACCCTATGTTCATAGCAGCACTATTTACAATAGCCAAGTGCTAGAAACATCCTAAGTGCCCATCAGTGGATGATTGGATCAAAAAACTTTAGTACATTTACACAAGGGAATACTACATAACAGAAAGAATAAAGAAGCTCCTACCTTTTGCCACAACATGGATGAAAATAGAGAGTATTATGCTTAGTGAAATAAGTCAGTCAGTGAAAGACAAATATCCTATGACCTCACCCATTACAGAAGACTAATGAACAAAACAAACAAATAAGCAAAACAGAACCAGAGACATGAATACAGTGTGCAAAGAAAATGGGGAGGGAAAAGAGGGATAAAGAGACAAAGAAGGGGAACAGTTTAGTCAAGGAACTAGCATGGACAACCCATGGACATGGACAACATGTGGGATTGACTGTGAGAGGGGATGGGGAGGGTGAGAAAGGGGAGAGCAGGGGGTAAAAAAAATGAGATGAATGTAATACAACAATAATAAAATAAAAATGTTAAAAATAAGTAAATAAATCCAAAGCAATCACAATCTTATGTATATTATCTACATTGTACTATCTTTTTTCTAACCCTAACACTAAAACTAACCTTAACCCTAATACTAACGTTATATTTTTATAATAATCTTTATTGTATTTTTTCTATTACCATTGAGTCCCCTTATATCACCTCCCACCAGCAATCACCACATTGTTGTCAAATAAGGCATCACTGTACAACCAATTACAATGACATAAATAACATCACAAAAAGCTGCTGGAATGACTGGAGTAGCATTAAAATAGACATTCCTCCTGAAGTGTTTCTTTTTTTCTTTTTAATTTAATTTTATTATTGTATTACATCCATCTCTGAAGTGTTCCTTGAGCAAGATTTGGAATATAGAGATGATATACCTTTTTATGGAAGAGACAGTAGTAAACGTTACAAGACAGTGTGTCTAATTGATGTTCTGTAGGTAAATATTGGTGAATTATATATGGCAGCAAATTTTGCTTTGCTAAGTAATATGAATAGATTTCTTTTGCTAAAGTAGAAATTATAAACCAGTGAGTAGTAAAAGAAAAATACAGGTCCTGGCTGGTGGCACAATGGATAAGGCACCAACCTGCAAACCCTAAAGTCGCTGGTTCAATTCCCAGCCAGGGCACATAACCAGGTTGCAAGCCAGGTCTCCAGCCAGGTCCTTAGATGGAGGCAGGTGAAAAGCAACTACACATTGATATCTCTCTCCCTCTCTGCCTATCTCTCTCTAAAAATAATATATAAAATCTTTAAAAATAGAGAGAGAAATACAAATTTTGAATTGGGGTAGGTAGTTGGGAGGAATAGTATGTGGAGTCAGGGTGGAAGATGAAAGTGAGACATTGATCCTAGGTGAAAATTAAAGACATTTTAAAATCTCAGTAAAGAACTGTTTGATTGAAATAAGCAATTGGTAGTGATATGGCTTCAAATAAGGAAATAGAAAAAGATGATTGTTTTAACTATGAGAACATGGAGGGAGAAGGAGACAGATTCGCAAAAGATTTTTTAGAGATAAAACTTTAATGGAGGAGAAAGGAAAGACAAAAGAAAAGAGGTGAGATATAGTTTCATAAGGAGTCAAGATGATTTCATAGTTATACTTCATAACACTCAAGAGTCTAATGGCCAGAAACTAAAAATAGGCTAAAGGGGAAGAAAGCAGCTCCTACAATGTGTAGATTACATATTGAAAAATGTCATTCTTCTCAGTACATTATATAAATTTATTTCAGATCAAATACATCCCCAAAAGACAATTTGGAGAATGGGTTACAGAGAAAAAGAGAAGATGTGAAAAAAGTAATTCTGATGATTTGCTGAAATATAAATTTACATAAATAGCTAACAAAAAGTTTAAGAATAGCAAGAAGGAAGTTTTTCTTCTAGTTACTAAAGGTTTTTAAAATGCTAAATATAAGAAATAAAAGCAATGTGATATCTGTCAAGAGAACTGGTAGACATGATTACACAGAAGAATAGAAACTCCAGAAATAATCCATTTTATATATATATATATATATATATATATATATATATATATATATATATAAATTAAGTGACACTTCAAATATATGTGGAGAGAGAAATTATTCAGTAAATGGGACTGGAATGATTAGTTAACTATTTAGAATAAAAAGTAAAATTCCTTCTTCATATAAGATACTAAAATAAATTTGGGTTGGATTAAAAAGTTAAGTATAATGAACTCACACAAAGAAAATACAGATTAAATTATTTTTTGTCAAAAAAAGAAAGACAAAATTGACAAAATGTAACCTAGATTGACCAAAAGAGAGAAGACTCAAATTACTAAGATTAGAAATAAAAGCAGGGACATTAGCTCCAATCTTAAAGAAATCAGTAGGATTTTAAAGGAATGCTGTGGACAGTTGCACACCAATAAACTAGATAGCATAGATGAAATTGACAAGTGCTAGAAAGGTATAAACTACTGAGACTGAATTAAGAAAGGCATCATCTAACTAGACCTGTAACAATTAAAGCTATTTCATTACTAATCAAAAATAATCAAAAAGTGCCCATAAAGAAAATCACAGACCCAGATGGCTTTACTGCTAAAGTCTACTAAACGTTTGAAAAAAAATGAATAGCAATTCTTTACAAAACCTTCCAAAAACTGGGAGATAAAGAAACACTTCTCTACTTGTTCTGTAAGACCATAATACCATGCTGCAAAAACTAAAGATCTCATGAGGAAAGAAAACTATAGACCAAGACCTCTTTAAAATATGGATGTAAGTACCCTCAACAAAATACTAGCAAACTGAAAGTAGCAAAACATTAAAGAATTATATATCATGACCAAACTTATCCCATGTATGCAAAGTTCGTTAAACATCTGAAAATTAATTAATGTACTTACAGAGCAAAAACAAAAAAAACACAGGATTATCTCAATAGAAGCAGAAAAAGAATCTGTTTGGATTCAACTCTTTAATGATAGAAACACTCAGCAAACTAGGAAAATAACTTCCACAACCTGATCAAGTGTATCCTCAAAACACCCACAGCCAACATGATACTTAATTTTAGAACACTGTGCTTTCCTTCTAAGTTAAACAACAGGTGGAGGGTGTCTGCTCTCACCACTTCTATTCCATAGAATTAGAAGTTCTAGAAAATGCAATTAGGCAAGAAAAGAAATGATCAAAGTTGTCCAGATTGAAAGGGAAGAAGTACTACTATCTGTATTCTCAGAAGACATGATCTTGTAAATAGAAAATCCTAAGGCATTCATGAAAAAAAGAAAAGCATTAAATTAATAAGTTCAGAAAGTTTTCAAGATACAAGATCAATATAAAAGAATTACATTTCTATAGATGGGCAACAAGCAATCTAAAAATTAATTTTTTAAAATTCTATATTAGCATCAAAAACAATAAAATAATTAGGAATAAATTTAGTAAAAGTATAAAACATACTCTGAAAACTACAAAACTTATTAAACTAAATAAAATTTAAGTTAACTGAAGTCATCCCATGTTCATAAGTTAGAATACTTAATATTGTTAAGATGATAATATTCCTCAAATTGACCCAAAGATTCAATGTAATCCCTATTAAAATTTCAGATGACATTTTTGTAAGAAATGACAAGTTGATTCTTCTTAATACTTCTTTGGAATTACAAGAGACCCAGGATAGCTTGGTTGGGCGGGGGGGTGGGGTGGGGGGACAAAGTAGGAAGACTCACACTTCTCAATTTGAAAACTTAGTGCAAAGTTATAATAACCAAAAACACTGTGGTACTGGCATAAGGACATATGTATAGACCAATGAAATAGAATTTAGACTCCAGAAATAAACATATGGTCAACTGATTTTCAACAAGGGTTCCAAATTCATTCAATTGGAAAGATAGTTTTTTCAACAAATGGCTTTGGGCCAATTGGATATCCACATGCAGAAGAATAGTTTGATTACATAGGAAAATTAATTCAGTATGGACTGAAGACCTAAATGTAAGAGCTAAAATTATAAAACTATTACATGAAAACATTGGGGTAAATGTGGAGAACCTTGGATTTAACAATGGTCTCTTAGATATGACACCAAAAGCACAAACAATGAAAGAATAAATATATAGATTGAATTTCATGTACACTTTTTAAAAATCATACTTAAAGGACACTATCAAGAAAGTGAAAAAACAACTCACAGAATGGGAGAAATTGTTGCTAATCATTTACCTGATAAGGACTTAGTAGCCAGAATATATTAAGCAGCCACTATGGAAAACAGTATGGAGTTTCCTTAAAAAACTGAAATGGAACTGCCTTTTGATCCAGCAATTGCACTACTAGCAATATACCTGAAGAATCCTGAAACACCAATTCAGAAGAACCTATGTACCCCTATGTTCATAGCAGCACTATTTACAGTAGCCAAGTGCTCGAAACAGCCCAAGTGCCCATCAGTGGATGATTGGATCACAAAACTTTGGTACATTTACACAATGGAATACTACACAGCAGAAAGAAAGAAGGAACTCCTACCCTTTGCAACAACATGGATGGAACTGGAGAGTATTGTGCTTAGTGAAATAAGCCAGTCAGTGAAAGACAAATATCATATGATCTCACTCATTACAGGAAAATAATGAACAAAACATACAACAAGCAAAACAGAACCAGATACATGAATACAATGAATAGACCTTCAGTGGGCAGGAGGGAAGGGGGAGGGGGAGGGGGAGGGGGAAGGAAGAGGCAAAGAAGAGGAGCAGTTTAGTCAAGAAAATAGCATGGAAGAACCATGGACATGGACAACAAGTGGAATTGACTTTGTGGGGCAGTGGGTGGGTGGGGAAGGGGACAGAGGGGAGTAAAAAGGGGACAGACGTAATACAACAACAATAAAATTAAATTTAAAAAAGGGATGGATATAATACAACAACAATTACATTAAATTAAAAAAAAAAAAAACAAAACTGATTTTAAAAATGGGTAAAGCACTTGAACAGGCATTTTTAAAGGTATATACAAATGACCAACAAGCACATCATAAGAATCTCAAATCATTAGTAATTAGGGAAATGCTACTCAAAACCATAATGAAGTGGTTATAATTTATTTTTTGGTTATAATTTTTTAAAACAGAAAATAATAATGTATTTACTATAATGTGGGAAAATTAGAACATTCGTACAATGCTAGTATGAATATAAAATGATGCAGCCACTGTGGAAACCAGTTTGACAGTTCCTTACAAACTTAGATATAGAATTAACATAGAATCAAGTAATTCCATTTATAGATATATACCAAAAATAATTAAAAATTGTACCCAAACAAATACATGCGAGTGAATGTTTAAAGAAGCACTATTCACAATAGTCAACATGTAAAAATAACCAAAATGTCTATCAACAGATGACTAGATAAACAAAATATAATAGATCCCTGTAATGTTATTTGGTGATAAATAGGAATAAGTACTGATACATGATACCCCATGGATGAAACTTGAAAAGATTACACTAAATGAAAAAAGTCAATTACCAAGGATTAAATGTTATATGATTTATTTAGCTGAAAAGTCCAAAATAGGCAAATCTATAGAAGCAAAAAGTGGATTAATGGTTGTTCAGGGCTGCGGCAGGGGCAGGGGTTGAATCAGGCAAACAAGGGAGACAGAAAAAAGGTCTGGAATTTCTTGTTGCAACAATAAAAATATTCTAAAATTCTCTGGTGATGATTACACATATCTTGACTATAATAAAAAGCATTGTGATCTGTACATTTTAAATGGGTGAATTGTATAATATATGAATTATATGTCAACAGAGAGAACTGGAGGAATGTACACCAAAATGTTAGTGATAATGAGATTGTAAGTAAGCACAAGTGATCAGTAGCTCACTTTAAGATTTTATGCAAACTTCAAAGGAAAAATAATGAAAAGTAATTCCAGTTCTGACCAAAATGGAGTAAAAGGAAATAAATTTACCCTCCTGCATCGAGCAGCAAGAGAAAATAAAAAAGAGAAACATAGAAACCATTTTTGAAGCACTAGACTTAAGAAAGCAAAGGGCAATGATACTTAAGGGACAGGAAGCCAACAAGGTGAGCCTCCAAATTGCTTCCATTTACTGTGTTGAGTTTCCAACAGTGCTGCAGGGTGAGGAAGGATGGAAATAATAAATGCCTAGACTCCCTGTGTTGAGCATGTCAAAGCATCTATAATTCTCTGGACACAGTGCAGAGATAAGACAAGTACACAGAAAGGGGATTTCAGAGACCTGCAGGGAGTTCCTCTCCAGTTTTCAGTCAATAACTAATCAACACATTCCTAAGGAAATTACCAAGGCCAGAAAAAGAACTACTCCAAAGAACCAGAGGTGATCTTGGCTGGTTTCCACACAGGTCCAGGAATAATGCCTGTTGCCATCAACCAAGCTGAGAAACCTCATGACTCACAGGCACTAGGTAGAGCACACAGAAGGGTCCTACCTCAGTGTTGGGGACAAAGGGGTCCTAGGCTAGCATTGCTGTGGTCATACCTAAGAAGTCTTACAAGTAAGAATATCCACAATATATAAGGAATTAAATATTCTCAAAACTCAATAAGAGCATGAACAATCCAATTAAAAATGGGGGGTGGGATCTCAACAGACACTTCAACAAAGATACAGAGGCCCAATTAGCACATGAAAAGATGTTGAACATCACAGGTCTAGAAAAATGCATATTAAACTCACAGTAACCAAACCACCTCACTCCTACTCACATGGCTAAAATTTAAACTGATCATACTAGCTGGTGAGGATGTAGAAGAATTAGAACTCTCATACACTACTGGTGGGAATGTAAAATGGTACAATCACTTTGGGAAACTATTTTGTGGTTTCTCAAAAGACATCTACCATAAAATCTAGCCATTCCCTTCAGGATATTTACCCAAGAGAAAGTATATGTTCAAATGAAGACAACCAGAAATGTTCATAGCAGCTTTATTTGTTATAGATAAAACTTGGGAACAATGCAAATGTCTATCAGCAGTGAACAGATACACTATGACATTCTTACAATGGAATAATGTTCAGCAATATAAAGAATTAAACTATTGATGCATTCCATAACAAACAATATCAAAGTAATTTTGCTAAGTGACAACAGTCAGACCAAAATAATGCGCATACTATATGATCTCATTTACATAAAATTACATAAAATGCTAACCAACCTACAGAAACAGAAAAAAGATCAATGATGGCCTGGACATGGACAGGAGACGGACAAGGGTGAACAGAGGAAGGGGTTATACAAAAGGCATCAAAAAACTTGTGATGAACTCACAGATGTATACAAGTGTCAAACTTTTCCAGTTGTACACTTTAAATATATACAGTTTATTGTATATCAATTAAACTTCAACAAAGCAATTTGAAAAATGAAGATCATACCAAGAAAAAGTTCATGATTTTCTGTTGTATGTACAATATAATTCATATTTTATACCACACATTTTATTTATTTTTTCTAAATGAAAAATAACATAACAATTAACAACATAGAGTTGAGAATAAAATGATACAGGTTTGAGTAAAAAAGCTTAGCCATAAAAATTACAAAACAGAAAATGTGTGACTGCTTTATAATATACACACATTTAAGGGTTCTCAGCAGCAATGATGCCTGAGTTAAACACCCTTCAAAACTATTTCAGTAGGATAAGCAGAATCATAATTCATGTTTTAGGAATAAAAAGTTATCCCATTGTACTGTACTGTTACCCTGTGGTGTTTTAGTGAATTCCATGTACACTCTCCCCAAAAACAAAGATTCTGTATCAGTTAGTGGATTTTACTACATTGGAAAAACAAGCAAATATTCTAAGATGGAATCAATTCTGGTCACATATCAAGTTTTCAGTGAATGATACCCATCAGTGATATCACTAAATAATGTAACTTCTTTAACATAAGTTATTATGGGGAAGGGCAGATCGGGAAAAGACTGAAGGGATAAACATTAAGAACTAGAAAAATGTACATGTGCTGCTCTGAGATACGTAATATAGGAAAGAACTGAAATTGTTTCCTAATGTCTTAGCTTCACCTGAAATAAAATATTTAACCTAGAAGGGAAAATCAGGGAAAAGAAAGGTGGATGATTCACTGTAATATTCTGTTCACTACCAACGGTCAAAAGTGAAAATAGCAATTTTAGTCTCCTGTAATTTTGAACAGTACACTAGTATATTTTTTCTCTGTGTGACAGATTACCTGCATGCACTAGAGCATCAACAATTCCATTAGAAAAAGAAAAAAACATTGAAAATAAAATGAAATTATATATTATTTCTGTAAAAAATAATAACTTGTAAAACAAGGAATCATGGCAATTTTTAATAAAAGAAACATTGAAGGTTATTTAATGTATCCCTTTTTTTCATTGAGGAAACTGAACCATGAGATATTGAACTAGGCAAGGGCCTGGTGTTGGTACCAACTAGGAAAGGACTCCTGTCAGCACCCTCTACTTCTCCATCGTGTTTGAATATTCCAAACATTATGAATAAAATATTCTTTGTGAGCATACAGACCATACACACACACACACACACACACACACACACACACACACAGTACCATATATATATGGTATATCAGCCATGGAAACTGTTTTAATTATGTTGGCATTGGCTCAATACTTTTGGGACAGATTGTGTATTATTACACCCACTCCTGCAACTCATTCTAAGTTTTCATTTGGTAGGTAAATATATTTGTAAATGTATACATTTTTTAAAAGATTTTATTCATTATTTTTAGAGAGAAGGGCAGGGAGGAAGGAAGAAAGGGAGAGAAACATCAATGTATGATTGCCTTTTACCTGCCTCCAGCTAAGGACCTGGCTGGAGACCTGGCTTGCAACCTGGTTATGTGCCCTGGCTGGGAATCAAACCAGAGACCTTTGGGTTGTAAATGTATACATTTTACCTAAATTATTTGCTCACCATCACAGTATTTACTTAGTGATCTTAAGTTTTGAAATGAAATACATTTTTTAATATGAATGTGCCTGACATATCTACCTGGTAGAAAGAAACATAAAATAGACCTGATAATAATTGAACCACAGTTTGTGTTAAAAACCAAAGACCATATCTTTGCATCGACTATATTATTAGATATTTATATAGTATGTATATTTAAAACAATCTAGGTTTATTCCCAACTATGGCTAGTTGAACTAAAAATAATTTAGTGCCAGCAATATGAACATTTTTTATGATTGCAAACAGTCTTAAAAAGCAAACTCAGGCCCTGGCCAGGTCGTTCAGTTGATTGGAGCATCATCCCATATACCAAAAGTTGCAGGTACACCACAAAAATTGTGGGTTCCATTCCTGGTCAGGGCATATACCTAGGTTGTGGGTTTGATGCCCGGTTGGGGCACAGAGGAAAAAGCAACCATTTGGTGTTTCTCTCTCACATTAATGTTTTTCTCCTCTACCTCTTCCTCTTTATCTCTAAAAGCAATATTTTAAAAAATGTGTTCAGGTGTAGATAAAAAAAATCCTCAGATAGAGATTAAAAAAAATTTTTAAAGCAAATTCAGTTCTTTTGAAACTATTCTTTACTACAAAAATCTAATAACCAGAATTTCCTTTGACACAGTAATGCAGTTGTTATTCACTATAAGAATTGGGAGACATATTTTGAGGTCTTATTTTTAAAAATAAGCAGGAGGACTTACATTTTCTGCTCTAATCAGTAAATACACACACAGTTTTGAACTTTGTACTACCTTTCTCCACCTATTTTTGTTCTCTCCTTTTCCCAGAAAATAAGACAAAGGAACAAAAGGAAAATGGTATGTAGCAGTCTCTCCTTGTTTCCACCATGTCCGCTGTGCTCAGTGACACATTCCAGCAGGGCAGCAGAGAGCAGACTGACTTGAAAAACTGAGAAGCTCAAAACTGATGGGCCAATCTATGGTTTACCCAAACCTAATGGTTTTAAGAGGGAAAATATTTAACAAATATGTATAAACAAACATAGTTACAACTTCTAGTTTCCTCGGCATTGGCTCACAAGGTAGTCTGCAACATTTCCCAAATACGCTGTGCTAAGAAAACATTAAATAATCCTTCTGCTCACCCAGAGGTGGAAATTTTCACATGCTAAAAGAGAATTGAGGATAATGGCATTCGGAGGCTGCACAAGCCTTGGCCTGGCAGAGTGCATTTACAGCACTTAGTCTTTACAATATGCACATAACAGATACTCCTACCTATTAAAAACCTAAGCTTCAGTTCCTGCTAACACTTAACTCTTTGTAGTGTAATACAGGTTTTTAAATGCTGCCTTGACCCAGTTTTGAGGCCCTGGCTAGAGGCTGGCCATTTCCTCTTCCTGAGCAGCCAATTTAGTCGACACCTCAGCTGCCTCCTGTATTGACTCTCACCCTCTGGGCCACTATTCACCTGCTCTAATCTCCCTAGGACCAGATACCAGACAACCAGGGACAGCATCTCTGCCCAAGAGCCTGCTGAAATTATTCAAATTAGTCCATTCTAAACCTATTTGCCTTGCCTCACCCTTTCTTTCCCTCAAAATAAAATAAAATAGCCATGGCTGGTGGCACAGTAGATAAGGTGCTGGCCTGGGAACCCAAAGGTTGCTGGTTCAATTCCCAGCCAGGGCATATAACGAGGTTGCAAACCAGGTCTCCAGCCGTGTCTGTAGCTGGAGGCAGGTGAAAGGCAACTATACATTGATGCCTCTCTCCTTCTCTGCCTCCCTCCCTTCCCCTCTCTCTAAAAATAATAAATAAAAGCCCTGGCTGGTGGCTCAGTGGATAAGGCACTGGCCTGCAAACCCAAGGGTTGCTGGTTCAATTCCCAGCCGGGGCACTTGATGAGGTTGCAAGCCAGGTCTGCAGCCAGGTCTCCAGCTGGAGACAGGTGAAAGGCAACCATACATTGATATCTCTCTCCCTCTCTGCCTCTCTCCCTTCCCCTTTCTTTAAGAATAATAAATAAAATCTTTTAAAATATAATAATAAATAAATACAATAATAAAATAAAGGCATTTGCCCATAGTTCCCTTCTTGTTCTGCCTCCTTACAGATCCAGGGGCTTGCCCTGCATGACCTCGAGTGGTACGCTGTACTCTCCAGGGAACTGTGTGCACAGCTAACCATAAAAATATGCCCAATTTCTCTCTCTTGGTCTGTTCTGGCTTACCATACCTCACCAAGTTAATACAGTTAAAATGGGAAGAAAGGAAAAGAAATGAAGAAGAGAAGGAAAGAGAAAAAGAAAGGGAGGGAGGGAGGAAAGAAGGAACTTTAATCACTGCTTAAAAGTAATATTTTTTGCTAAAATTCAGTTCAAAATAACAGGTAAACCCTTTATGAGAGGATTAAAATGCACCAACAGTTTACAAAATATGATAAGCTATATCTATTTTATATTGAGCACTAAATGAGTCAGGCCATGTGTTGATATTCTATTACAATATTTCATGTAATTTTGAAAAAGAGTAGTGAGGTAAAACTACTCATATCTATATTAAATACAGGAATCTGAGATACAGAGACACATTTTAAAGTAATCTGAAGTGATAGAGCTAGCAAATGGTGAAGCTGGGATTTGAACCCAGGTTGCTCTAAATCCAAAACCTAAGTTCTGAAGTATTAAATGACACTACCTCCAAGTAGCTGTTCATCCAACAAATGTTTATTGAGCACCTATTATACTGTGTTAGAGAAAAAGTCACTGAAATCATTCTCAAGGTATTTAGTTCCTAGTGATAGAGTGGTTATCTTATCTGTAAAAACCAGATAGCTTCGTAAGCGTTAGATGAAATTTTATCCAGGGCACTCCAGAAATATAACAATTTCCTTCATTATGCATCACCTCATAGGATAAAAACAGATTTCTACCATTGTTATTTTTTGCTCCCTCCCTACACACTCACACACACACACACACGTGCTCATCATTAAACTTGTCCTTTTGACTAGTTCTTCATTTGCCCAATGATGAAATCTCAAGAAAATAATATAACATTTTTGTGACTACTCTCAGATACTAAAAACATCCTCAGGTCACTTTTATCAAAAAAAAAAAAAAAAAAAAAAAAAAAAAACCCAAAAAAAAACTCTCTTCCAGCAATTGAATTGTGTGGTGCTGAGCAATCATCAAACGCTGCACGTGGTTTAAAATGAAAGCTTGCGCAGCTCCAGCCTGCTCCAGCCCCGGAAACCTGCCATGAGGGAGCTGTGTGTTGTCACTGGCACCTGCTTCAATTCCTTGTGTCACCTCCCCCACTCTATGGCTTCTGGACCCCTGGGTGTTGGGGGACAGCATGCAAGGCTGTTGTCTGAGCCCAGTGGATATTTACAATCACAAAGGACTACTTTTTTTTTTCTCAGAAATCCAGAATCCCCCACTGGAAGCCTCTTCCTATTGCATGTCCAAGAACAGAGGTGATGTCTATTATTCCAGTGGTCTCTGTTACACCCCAACCTCAGCCCACCCCACACAGATTATTTTATTGAAATCCTATCAACAGGCCTCACCACCAGCACCACCACCTGCAGCCCTTTGAGGCTTGCTCTAATGATGGTTCCTTCTTTGGAGTGGGACCTGGAGGAAAGACCATCCCCTCTGCCATTGGGAGAAGTTCAGTTTTCCCCTAGTCCAGCCCAATGGCCTCTCACTTGCAAAGCTCTTGGGCCTGAGGAAGATACTGGTCCACTGGGTACCAATTCTCCACCTCAGGCTTGGTCTCCCCTGATCCCCGAGATGAACAGGAAACACTTGGCTGCCCTCCTCCATGGTAAGGAGAGGGAATACCATGAAACTCCACCAATTTGACATCAACTGGTGTTTTCATACCCTAAATGACCACTTTCCTGGTGTGTCTAACATAAATGGTCTATCATGTTCAGCAAAATTATAAAATTATCAAAAGGCTGTTAAAAAGTCACTCAAAAAAAAAAATAGGGCTCTGTCATTTGAGGCTCACATACATCAGTCTTTTCAGCCAAGAAAATAGGCAGGAGAGTAAAAATTTGCCTGAGAGCAGCAGGAAATCATCTTTAAATAAGTCGAAATGCCTGATATCATCCTCTCTCTCTCCAGAAGGAAATGAGAATTTTCACCTTTCCAATCACAAAAGCAAGTCACTCCTATGCTAGGCTGAACTTCTGTTTCAGTCTGGTCACTGAGTTTACATGGTCCTCTATGCTCAGGACTTACATTGCTCATCTGGCTCATTAGTGACTAAGTTCATCTGGGACTGTGCTTCCCCCAAAGACAAGGATCTTCTCTGAATGTGAGGTGGCAGGAGGACTGGCACCTATGGCAGATTTCTCTGAAGTGATCACCTCCTGATTTATGAAAAGCCTGTGCTTCTCCTGCCTACAGCCACTCCACACCTAATGACCTCTGTCTTGTCCCCTCACCTTGGGACAGGACATGGGTCCGCTGCTGCTTCATCACAGTGCCTGCTCCACCCCAGGATACTCTAGTGTATCAACTTGAAATATTTTGCAAAAATTACTATCTTTATGATTGCACTGAAAAGTGAAATATAAATTTAGAAGATGTCATATTATGCTATACTTTCTTTTTGTCAGAAAATAGTACCTAAAGACAATAGAATTTAAAGAGGTTTATAAAAGTGAACTTATCTGGGACTAATTTTCTAGACAACAGGAGATTATATACATCATCTGTCCAGAAGGTATCCAGCCATGTACTAGGAAAAATAAAGACATTTATTGAACATACAAGATATAAGAAACAAATATATATAGAATGACATCTCAGTCCCCTTCAAAGTAGACACCTTGAGACCTCACACAGTTCTCCCAATTGCCATCAGCTGCCCTATTTATTTTCCTGAATCTCACTGATGGTCAGAAATCTCTTCCCTTTCAAAGGTGATTTTAGTTTTGGGAAAAGGCAGAAGTCACAAGGCACCAAATCTGGGCTGTAGAGGGGCTGAGTCACTTGAGTGATTTCATATTTTGCCAAAATACTCTGCATGAGATGTGATCCATGAGCAGGTGCATTGTCATGATGAAGCTTCCATAGCTGTAGCCTTCTGAATCAGCTGAATAGTTTCTGTGCAGGAATGTTCAGGCTTAACGGAAAATTTGATGCAGATTTGTTGCTCTATTGCTTAGTCATTTTAAATGCAATAACCACACAGTGCACATGCTCACTTAATGGTGTCTACTGTCCCCACTGACTGGTAAGTACACTATGAGTTCACTAACTCCTCATTGTTCACACATGTGCATTCTAGTTCACTCTCCTTGGCTTCCAGATTATACTGATGTTGCATAAACCATTCTTGTTTTATTAACAATGGCTGGACTTTGTCTGGATGTACATATAAACAACAGTGTTAGTCTTCTCATCAGTAACAATAAATGCTGAAAATAATAGAAGAACACCTTCAGAATTCTGATATAAAATGGCTTAATACCAAAGGTCTACACTCAAGGTCTGTCCCAAAAGTATCGAGCCAATGTCAATATAATTTTAAAAGTTTGTGCAGCTGATACTTTCAGGACAGACCTTGTATAATTAAACTAATAAATATGAAAGCAAACAAAAAAAATGACATGTAAGAAATCTGAAGGTCTACCTTTCATGTGCTTTACTGAAAAAGGTACTTGAGCAATATTTTTAAAAAGAAAGAAAGGCCAAGAAAGTAGAATGGGAGTCATGAGATTTCTCTTTTGGGTAATGAAAGATTAATTTAACCAAATCTCACCACATTCTTGGAATAAATACACAAAACCTGGATAAAAAACATATTTTAAAATACATTAAGCATCAAAGATACATCAAAATACTGAGGAATTACAGGACAGAAGTCTAAGACTTGGGAAAGGCTTGTCCTATGAGCACTTGCTGATCTGGAAGAAGTAGTTGGTAAATGCTTTTGGTTACCTCTTGGAGCTAAGGGGAAAGTCAGATTCAGAACTCACCCATAAAGAAAATTAGGGCCCCAAAGGGCTAAATCCTGAGAGCAGTGGCCAAATAAAAATAAACCAACCTTTGTCCAAACATCAGCCTCACTTTAAAAAATCTCAATAGCACATAAAAATTTCAGGCTATGGCCTTGCACTGAGGAAACTCTAGATTTTAGTTTCTATCTGTGGAGGTAGAGAGTATCCTCTGATGCCTCGAATTATTCTGCCAAATATTTTTTCAAGCACAGTGTCTGGACTTGAACTAACAGTAATTAAAAATAATCAAGAGTCACTATGCTTACCATTTTCAGGGAGAAGAAAGTAAGTGATAAAAATTTCAGCAGGGAGCTGACAATTATTAAAAATGACTTAGCAGAATTTTTAAAAATTGAAATTCTTAAACTGAAAAATCCATAAACTTAAGAATTCGATGAGGATTTAACAACATATTGGACTGCTAAAGAGACAGTGAACTGAAAGACACTCTCTAGACTGCAACATTCAAGGTCGAACAAATGGAAAACACAGAAGAGAATACAAGCAGAGAATCCCATTAGGAGTTTTCAGTTCTGGCCTCTAGAAGAAGAGTGATCATGGACACCAGCAATGTTTGTGGAGATTTGGACTTAGAATTTTCCAAAATTGATATTTAAAAAAAAACAATTTTCAGATTTAGGAATCCCAATGAAACCAAGCAGGTGAAGTAAAAGGAAACCCATACCTAAATATCATAGCAAAACTGGATAAACCAAAGAAAAATTTTAATGCAGCCAGAGCAACTTGCCTTTAAGGAAAAATTGACTGGCAGGTGATTTCTCAACATCAACAATGGAAGTCAAAAAGAAACTGCTAACCTAAAACTTGTACCTAGCAATAATAAAGACATTTTCAGATAGATAAAAATATTAAAAGAGTTCACCTCTAGGAACCCTGCACCAGAAGAGATTTGTAAAAGATGTTTTCTAGAGAAAAGAGAAGTGATTGCTGGAGAAGATTAAGAGGTCAAAAAACGCCAAAAGATTGCCCTGGCTGGGGTGGCTCAGTGGATTAGTGCCAGCCTGCAAACCCAAAGGTCGCTGGCTCAATTCCAGCCAGAGCACATAACCAGATTGCAAGCCAGGCCCATAGCTGGAGGCAGGTGAAAGGCGATAGTATATTGATGCTTCTCTCCCTTTCTTTCTCCTTCCCTGCTCTTCTCTCTGAAAATAATGAATAAAAAAAAATTTAATGCAAAAAAGAATTAAAAGCAAAGGAAGTTGCCCAGACCAATGTGGCTCAGTTGGTTGAACATTGTCCCGCAAAGTGGAAGTTCACCAGTTTGATTCCTGGCCAGGGCACATGCTTGGACTGCAAGTTATGGGCATGTACAAAAGCAAATGATTGATGTATCTCTCTCTTTATCTCCCCCTTCTCCTTTCTCTAAAAACACAGTTAAATGAAAAAAACAGCAAAGAAAGTTGCCAACATGTGAGTAAATCTCAATAAACATTGAATTGTAAGAAATAATATGTAGGTTGGGAAAGATGTAAAGAGAGTCAAGTGCTCTAAGCACTTTGTATTAACCAAGAGAATAAAATTATCCACTAATACTAGACATTGATAAGTCAATGATTCACTTGGACTTTCTAGGGTAGGCAATAAAAGAGTAGGGAAAGAGTATAACAATGCCAAATAAAATATAGCAGAAAAAAACAGTTTAAAAAAAGGTTAACTTCAAATTAAAAATGCCAGAAGCTGGCAGCCCATGAGCCTGGGAGATGGTTCCCTGACCATGGGCCTGGAACCACCATAGTCTCCAACTATCAAAGTTGATACAAAATCAATTTGCTAAGGAAAGTAAACATTCAAAGAATTTTTTTCACATGCACAGGTGCTATGATAGTGTGGGGAGTGCCTTAATTATTTATGAATCATTTCAACAAACTTGCTGTGATAAGCACATCACATTCAAGACAGTTATTTCTCATGTCCTGGAAAATATGAGCTAGTAGCAGCCACAAATTCAGTTATTCCCAAGGAATTAAAGATCTAATAACCATGACATGAAGAGGCAACATACAAGGGGGGTACCCCATAATCCTGGAATTTACTTATTAAAAAACTGTATTTATTCTTACATGTTTAACCTTCTGTTACCTTCAAAGTACTCTCCATTTAAGCAGTACACTTATCAAGATAATTTTTCACTGTTCAAAACATTTTTGAACTCAATTTGGTACTTTCTAGTGCTTCTGCTATTTTTTGTTTCACTTCTTCCACATTGGCAACATGTTTCCCTTTGAGGGCTTTTTTCATTAGGAAAAACAAAAAATAGTCACTAAAGGTGAGATCATGGGAGTAGGGAGGGCATGGCACAGGGATCATACTATTTTTGGTCAAAAACTGCTGGACACTCAGTGCAGTGTGGGCAAGTTTGTTTGTAAGTCACCCATCAAGAAATGGGTAAGTGAGATAAGCATCTTCAAAAAATTTACTGAACTTGAATGCAGCCTCTCACAACACCACCAGTTGGTACTATCCGAGAATGGACAGAAGCTTTAGAATTTGGGGGATTGGACTCAGTGGAGCACAACCATTTTCCTGAGAGCTACCTAGTTTCTGAGATGTGCAAATGGCTATGGCTGCTCCTTCGCACAAAGGAGATGGGAGGGGCTTTGACCATAAAATGGTTATGAAAGGGCTTACAGTGCCTGCGCAAGATTCTGCCAGTGGCCAGGACCAGTCGCCACACAGACTGCATCACAGGCTGTAGTCAGGGTTTCAAAATAAGGTGGCAGCCATGTGAGGGGAGAGTTATGTGGTTTTGAAAGGATGCAGAGGGACCCCCACAAGGTCTGGGGTGAGAAGGAGAGTGAGCCATAACGTAGCAGCTATGTAGTTAGAGTGAAATTGGTTCACAGTAAGAAAGAAGAAGGAAGAAGCAGCAAGCAGCAAGTAGCTCGTAGTGAAGATCCAGCCACAGGGCCTAAGCTGGTGAGAAAGTGGAAAACAGGCTATAGTTTTGATTGTTCCAGCTCCAGCTGACTCCAAAGCCACCAAAGGACTCCATCTTGCAGACCTGGACTCTATCTGGACTCTTGGAACTTGGAACACACAGAAAGGACACTTTCTTAGGATGTGTGCCTTTTTGGGACTTCACCATAATCTAGCATAACATGTAACATGCTTTCCTGGACTGTTACATGGAGCCTGAAGACAATGTACCCCAGATCCTGAAGGAGACAGCTGACAGATAAGAAATGGGGAACTATTGGATCTGGTTTTAGCTTATAGCCTTTTGGGGAGCAAAGGTAGTGGTGGGTCTCAGGGGAAAACAGGGATCTGAGCAGGAGTGCTCCCAGCAATCCCTCCCCAAGGTTGGAGTATTGTAAATAAAGACCTGTTTTTCTGAACACTAACTGTTGGGTCTTACACCAAGATGTCACATGATCAAGTCCCACTTTGCTCGGTAACAGTACAATGATACAGATGGGTCCCTAGAACACTCACCTAGCAGGGGATGCCTGTACTATGAGGGGCCTGCCCTCCAGAAGATAATTCTGGTTATTTTGTGGGGTTCCCCCCTCATACAGAAAGTCGTTTAGCTTAATTCTTCACCAAAGTGCTTTGTTACATTCACAGAAGAATCAAATGAATCAAAGGTTTAGACTCATTGGAGTATCTTTGAACAGGATTGTGAAGTTACTGAAGAACAAACTTCTGTAAGGTGCCTCAGATGTTTTCTACTCTTGTCATATTTATTCTGGGTTTTTCTTTGTGATCACCCTCAAAGATTTCAATCTTTCACCACCAATACCTACAGGACTACTTGCTTCTGTATCAAAATTTCCTTGAAATTTGTTATGTCTGTTTTCATGTGTCAACATTCTACAATTTAGCTCTATTTCTACTATATGTATGATGGCCTTTAACATTTCCCTGCCTCTTGTTCCAAAGCAAAGTAAGAGAAACAAATAGTGACTAATAAAAAATTCTTACTTGTTCTATCAGCCATATAATCCTTTGAAATTGAAATGGAAGAATTGCATAGGAAAGTATTTGACAAAATCAATATAAAAAACATATTCCATTATTTTCTTTTTTTTCTCATTATTTTCAATTTAGCTAAGTTTTTAGAAGAAATAGTTTCAAAATATTTTCATCATGCACTTCTAAGAGATTGATTTTTATAGTCATTCTACATATTAAATTTGTTTTTTATGTTTCCTTAGTAATTTTTATTAAAAAATGAAGAAACAGCCAATTTGTGAACTACTATTTTAATAGAATCATTATTTGTCAAAATTAGGTTGGGATTTGATTATAGTTTTAGTGGATGTAAATCAAATTGAAATGCCTTTTATGAAGCAACAGATGTGTGAAATTTGAACACAATTTTAGAAAAATAATGTATTCATGACAATTAACTTTGAAAAGTTAAATAAAACTCTAATTCATTAGCTTAAAATTATTTAGATATAAACTGATATTTTTTCCTTGCCTGACATCTATATACATTTAGAAAATGTGACCAAAATAAAAATGGTCCATTGCTGAGTGACAAAATCTCACTTTAAATGAGCAAGAAAGTGAAAAGGGTAGTTTAGCAGTCTAAGTTTTTCTTCAGAACTATTATTTTAAGAGTTTATTTGTAAAAGCTAAAGTCTGAGTTCTTTTGGGACTTTCCTAGAGACTACTAGAAACTAGAGTTTCCTAGAGTTTGCTAAAGTGATCCCAGATATAATTATTTACAGTTGATTTTTAAAATGTATTAATGTTAGAAACTCTTCTCTAGAAGCTTTGGAATATAAATTTCTGTTAAGTTTACAAAAGAAAATTCCTTGTAACTGACATTAAATTTTTTTTTCCTGCAAACCCAAAGGTGGCTGGATGGTTTGATTCACAGCCAGGACAACATAACCAGGTTGCAAGCCAGGTCTCCACCCAGGTCCGTACCTGGAAGCAGGTGAAAGGCAACCATACATTGATGTATCTCTCCCTCTCTGCCTCTCTCCCTTCCCCTCTCTGAAAAATAATAAAATTTTTAATAATAAATAAAAAAATAAAACCAAACCAAACCAAAAAAAAATATTTGCCCTTGGAGTGTTAAAAATTACTTTTAAGTTCTAATATTGAATAAGAAGAATCTGAGGAATTATACCATTTTTGTTTTTAAAAGTAATTTGCAGAACTCCTTTGTGAATGAATACTTTTATTTGTTACAAATTTTATTTATGTCTTAGACACCATCTTAGAAGCTGAGTTTTATTTAATGTACTGTGTGTTTGGCAAGTTTTTTCCAGACAGATTTTATATTCTAGATTTTTAAGTTGTTAAATATGTAGAAGATTTCAGTAATCAGTTGTGATTATTGTAAATTCTTATTTTATAATCTGTTTGCATTTGTAATTTTTAAAATAACATATATCATTTCATGTTTTAAGACTAAGAAAAAAGTTAATGACAATCCAAGCAACATATGTCTAAAATATGAATATAATGTGAGGTTTTTCTTCTGTAACTTATCATTTGAAAATATTAATATCCTATTTGGTTCCATTTAAATTTACTTCATTTAATATACTTCACATTTATTTTTTATATTTTCTAAATTTTATAATAGAATAATTAGCACATAAAATAAAAAGGAAAAAGAGGGGAAAAGGAATGCAGAACAATTAGAACAAATCTAAAGCACATAAGACACCAGATTTAAAATCAATACATCAGTAATTACACTTAATATAAATGAGCTAAATGCTCCAATTAAGGCCTTAAAATAAGTACCAGTTCAGATATAGATATGATATACAGAAGAATTATTTAAAACATACCACCCAAGTCTGAAAGTGGCAGAATAAAATATATATATATATATATGCTATGAAAACAAACAGTACATTAATACCAAACAAAATAGACTTCAAGCCAAAAGCATGATTAGTCACAAAGATGGTCACTCATTATTTAGAAGGCTGATTCCACCAGGAAAAAAGAGCAATATCAAATTTAATATAAACAACATAATTTGAATAACTCTAATAACAGAAACTTTAATTATAAAAAACAAAAGGATGATAAGAAATAAATTGGTAGTTATATTGTGGGTCATAACATAACTTTTCAATTATTATAATTATAATTGATAAGGCATAGAGAAAAAAACCTTAAAGGCCCTAAAACAAGCCTCAACAATTTTAAAAGACTGGAGTAATACAGTATATGTTCTCTAATTGGCACAATTTATCAGAAACTGTGTTTTCTATTAAAAACACAGACCTTGCTGGTAAGCAAGATGAAGTAACATAGATCAGATTTACCTTCTGATCATAAACAACTAGGAAACCATACAAAATATATTAAATGACAATTTTAAAACACTGGGCAAAAAGCAAGACAGGACTGTGATCCCTGAAAAGGGAAACAAGCAAGATAAATTGTACTACAGCTAAAGCTTCAACCTGGGAGGCAGTTACCAGGCTGTATACTAAGGGGGACGTGGTGGGAGAGTCGTAGCAGAACTGGGCAGTCTTGCTGAACTGAGGGCACAGAGGTGAGAGTCCAGGAAGCTCAACACAGCCACACTTTGTAGGGTAGAATACAGGAAAGAAGGGAACTGTACAAAAGGAGAGCTCTGGAAAGCTGCAGAGGAGACCCCTTGAGTCTGACTGAGGAAACTACATAGTAGGGAAAAGCTCCCAGAAGGAAGTATTCACAATTTCCTAAGCACACAGGGCTGGAAACAGTTTGGTTCCCACCAGCCAGCATAAAAAGATGTTACAATAAACAGGCATTAAGTAAAATCTTCAAAGGTGCATTACCTAAGTAATCCTATGTCAGCTGCAGATTAAAGACAGAATAAAATTAAAAGCAAATCTTGAAACATTCCAACTAATGCAAAGTAACTTTACTGAACACTAAGATAAACTTCAATAGTATGAAAAATAATAAAAATACAGCACTAGAATGTACAATTTACAATGTCTAGCATCCACTGAAAATTTTTCCAAGACTGCAAAAAGCAGAAAACTCTAACAGGAGCAAAGAAATAGCAATCAATAGGAACAGACTCAAAAACGAGAGATGATAGAACTAGTGGGAAAGAATGTTAAAAATGCTTCATATTTCAAGAAGGGAGATAAAATATGAGCATGCTGAGGAGAGAATTAAGACATTTTTAAAAGAACTGAATCAAAGTTTCAGAGAAACTTTGATTTTAAATACTTTAGATGAAGTTAACGTTATGTTAGGTACTGCAAAAGAGAAGATCAACAGATCTGGGGACATAGACACAGAAATTATCCAAAATGAGTATAAAATAGAAAAAGAACCAAAAACAAAACCAAAAAATCAGTCATCTGTGGAACAATATCAGCCTCTCTAACATGCATGTAATTGTGTATACATAGAAGATAGGCAGCAAGCAGAAAAAATAATTATTTAAATAAATGATGGCCTCTTTAAATTTTGACGAAAAATGCCTAAGTCCACAGATCTGAGTTCAATAAATGCCAAATAAAATACAAAGAAAATAATGCCAAGTCATATCAGAATCAATTTGCAAAACTCCCATTGAAAATACTATAAAAATAGACAGGAGGATAAAAAAAAAGCATTATGTATAAAGGAACAAGAATTGAAATGACAGCATACTTATCAAAAACTACTCAAACTAAAATAGAAGACAATGGAGACACATTATACTACTGAAAGGAATAAAAAAAATCTAGTCATCTAAAATTCTTCAACCAGAAAAAAAAAAAAATCTTACAAAAATAAAGACAAATATAGCCTTTTTTCAGAAACCTTTTACAGGTCACCTGCCCTGTAAAAAAAAAAAAAAAAAAAAAAAAAAAAAAACCTAAGGAAATTTCTTTAAGCAGAAGGAAAATTACACAAGAGGAAAATTTCCCTCTACACAAAGGGATAAATGGTGCCAAACAGTAAACATATGAATAAACAAAAATATATTTTATCTCACTTTTAAATCTTTTAAAAAGATTATTGACATTTTAAAGCAAAATTAATAACTATGTGTAACTTTATAATACCAAGGATAAAAGGAAACAAATGGGAATATATTTTTGAAAGGGTCTTACATTAGAGGGGAAGTGTTATAACATTATTAGAAAGCAGACTGTGATAAATTAAAGATATATATTGTAATTCCTAGAAGAACCAGTAAAATGTAACAATAAAACAGAGATATAGCTAAGAAACTGATACTAAGAATAAAGTAAAATTTTATATTCAAGTGATCCAAAGGAAAGCATGAAAAGAAGGAAAAAAGGAATAAAGCCCAGAAAAAAAACAAATAGAAAACAAGTAGCAAAGTGGCTTTAAACTCAGTCATATCATAATTATATTAAATATAAATGGTTTAAAAACACAATCAAAATGCAAAAAAAACCCTGTCAGACTGGTTAGAAAATAAAGCCTTAATATATATCTCCTAAAATCCACTTTAAATATTAAAAACCTAATAGGTTAAAATTCAAATGGTGAAAATCATATAATATATGCAAAAATTAGTCATAAGAAAAACAGTATATGCAGGCCTGTGAACTCAAAGGTCGCTGGTTCAATACCCAGCCAGGGCATATAACCAGGTTGCAAGCCAGGTCTCCAGCCAGCTCCATAGCTGGAGGCAGGTGAAAAGCAACTGTACATTGATGTTTTTCTCTCTCTCTCTGACTCTCTCCCTTCACCTCCCTCTAAAAATAATAAATAAAATCTTTTTTTTTTAAAGTTAATAAAAAAAGTGGTATAATTATACTATAATCAGAAAATGTTGATTTCAGAAAATGTTACCAAGGGTAAAGAGTTTCCTTTCATGATGATGAAGAATTCAATTCATTAAGAGAATAGAACAGTCCTAAATGTTTATGTATCTAATAACAGAGCTTTAAAAATGCATGAAGCAAAAATGTGAGTACAGCAAGCAAAAGAAATAAATCCAAAATTATAACTGGGGATTCAGTCATCTCTCAATTATAGTAGAATGAGTAAACAGCAAATGAATAAGGATATAAAAGATTTGAATTCCACTATAAAACAACTTGACTTAACTAACATATTAAAAAGTACACCCCAAAAAACAGATTAAAATTCTCTTTCAGGGCAAAGATAAATAATATTCTTTACCATAACATTATGATAAAGAGGAAAACATTGAAACATGCAAAGTATTTTTCTGACCACAACAGAGTTCAACTAGAAATTTTAATAACAAAAATTTCTAGAAATATTCAAGTATTTGGATATTAAACAATGTATTTATAAATAAGTCATGGGTCAGAGACAAAACCACAAAAAAATCTAGAATATGGTTTTTACTTTAAATATTTTTTAAATACAACATACCAAAATTTGTAGGATGTATGTAATAAATTCCTTAGAGGTAATGTAAGTGCTTATATTAGAAAAAAGAGGTCTCAAATCTGTTAAGCTTTCTCATCAAATAAGATATATAAAGAAGAGGAAATTAAACACAAAGTAAGCAGAAGGAAGGACCTAAAAAAGATAAAAGGCAAAAATCAATGTATTAGAAACAGACACTAGAGAAAATGAATGAAATCAAAAGAAATGGTCCTAGAAATGTGTGTGGCGATAACCCCTCAGGTGAACCATAATGTTACAATTACCAGAACTCTTACCTGGACTGAAATGAGATGGGGCGGAAATGGAAGTATATAGTATTATTTAATTAATCTGGCAGTTTTGTTTTCACTCATTTATATTTTCTCATTTTTTCTATGACTAACAAATTACTTTTATAATAAAAAAACACATTTTAAAGAAAAAAAAATTTGTATCCAAGATTTGGCAGAATCAAGAATAGACACCATGAAGAAATCTCTAAGATCAAAAGGCTCTAACCAGCCCTGGCTGGTGGCTCAGTGGATAGGCGCTGGCCTGCGAACCCCCAAAAAAGTCATTGGTTTGATTCCCAGCCAGGGTATGTAACCAGGTTGCAAGCCAGGTCTCTAGCCAGGTCCATAGCTAGAGGCAGGTGAAAGCCAACCGTACATTGATGTCTCTCTCCCTCTCTGCCTCCCTCCCTTCCCCTCTCTCTGAAAATAATAAAAAAGTAATTTAAAAAAAAGGCTCTAACCTATACCTAAATATCAGAATCATTGCATTTTAGAATCCCAAAGTACATCAGGAACAACAGATCAGTTTTTTTTACAGATTAGGAAGCCAAAATTGTCTGACTGTAAATCAGGACATATGACCTGATTTTGGCATCATTCAGAAGAAAAAATATCACTGAAAAATAGAGTTTGAAGGTTAAAAAAACTAGCATCATCAGAACGTTTAGGTAATTTATGGAGTTAATGGGGTTTAATATTTAAAACTGGAACTTTTGAAATATATTAATGTAAAACATTTACTTTTTTATATAAACCACCTCCCTTTTACTGTTTTTTCATAAAAACATACTGACTCTGAATAAATTTTGTACATGATTTTCTCATCCTTCCTCCTTCAATTTGATTATAAAGCACTAGAAGGTAGGGATTTTCTCCTACCTTGATCATTTTCCTGCAAAAATCCTCCATAGACATTCTTAATATTTGTTGATTTTACTTCCAGTCACAGAGAGCTGAAAAGAGGAAGCATCAAAGAAAACAGAATCATGAGTATTTCCTTTCACAATGATTCTGATTTTCCTACTAAATGTCTGGTGAGAATTATCCTAGAGGCTGCATTTGAGAAGTAGAAAAACCTTTTGGACAAAGCTATGAGGCTGTCAGATCTCAGTGTACTCCAAGCACATCCCCTGGCCCTACAAGGCTGTGTTGGCATTGGTCATTTGCTGGGCGCATTGTTCCATTTTTATACTCTTTGCCAATAATCTTTCCCACCAATGATAACTGAGGGGGATGATGTGCCATCCCCTCAATTTTCAGACAGTCACACAGGCTACAGCTGTCCTCAGCCACACAGCCACCCAGAGTCAGCTGGCCACTGAAAATGAAGCCAGCCTGCACCCTCATTCTGCTCGTTAGCACACTGCGGTAATCACAGTGGTCCTAATTTATTCAAGCTGAGTCCCAATCTTTCATCAGGGGAAAAAAAAAAAGGGCCTAGTTAAGAGAGAAGAAGGAAGGATAGAATTTGAGTTCCCATGAGAATCCTTACAATTTAAATTCTGACTGGATCTTTATTGACCTCAAGTGAAAACATAAAAGAGAATAGGAAGAAGGGGAAAGGCAGCCCTAGACAAAGCTCACAAATTGCAAAAGAAATATGCCACATGGAGTCCCCAAAGCCAATCACCTTAATTATTTCCACTGGGCATCTACTGCATTCAGTATATATTAACTGACTTTACTGCATATTATGCTAAATGAACTTGAACATTTCTCTATAGTCAGTTACAGTCTGTAGTGCATTTCTCTTCAGTTGTATTTTAATAGCAACTCAGCTCTTATATGCTCTTATCTTACATGCTGAAATACATTTTCTTTTGATATTTAAAGTACACAAGGAGCCTTGGCTGGTGGCACAGTCGATAAGGCCCTGGCTTACGAACCCAAAGATCGCTGGTTCAATTCCCAGCCAGGGCACATAACCAGGTTGCAACCCAGGTCTGTAGCTGGAGGTAAATGAAAGGCAACCATACATTGATGTTTCTCATTTCTCTCCCTCTCTGCCTCTTTCCCTTCCTCTCTCTCTAAAAACAATAAGTAAAATATTTAAAAACAATAAAGTACACAAGGAAAATACTATACAAAGGGGGGGCTTCCAAAAATCATAATTTATTCATAAAAAATTGTGTACTTATTTTACATGTTTAAACTTCAGTCACCTTCAAAGTACTCTCCATTTAATGCATACACCTATCAAGACATTTTTTTCACTCCTCAAAACAGTTTTTTAACTTGTCAATCTTGATGCCTTTTAGTATTTCTGCTATTTTTTGTTTGTTTTTTTGTCTATTTGTTCCACTTTGGCAAACATTTCCCTTTGAGGACTTTTTTCATCCAGGGAAACAAATAAACAAACAAAAGGTACTCTGGGTGAGGTCAGGTTAATAGGGAGGTTGGGGCCTGGGAGTTATGCTGTTTTGGTCAAAAACTGTTGAACATTCAGCACGATGTGAGCAGGTGTGCTTGTAAATCACCATCATGAAGTGGACATTGGGCATTGAAAGAGTCTTCCCAAAAATTCACTGAAGCCAAACGCAGCCTCTCACAACAATGCCAGCTGGTGCACTGATACAGATGGGTTCCTAGAGCACTCACCTAGCAGGAGAAGCCTGTGCTACAAGGGGCCCACCCTCCAGAAGATAGTTCTGGTTTGGGGGAGGTCTTCTCTCAAAAAATAATGAACAAAACAAACAACAAGCAAAACAGAACCAGATATATGAATACAGTGTATAGGCCTTCAGTGGGTAGGGGGAAGGGGGGTG
>PVIW01010907.1:0-41000 GCA_004026585.1 Noctilio leporinus | reverse complement strand
CAGAGATATTGGCCTGTAGCTTTCTTTCTTAGTTGTGTCTTGCCCTAGTTTTGGGATTAGAATAATATTGGCCTCATAGAACGAGTTTGGGAGTCTTCCCTCTTCCTGAATTTTTTGGTATAGTTTGAGGAGGATAGGAGTTAGTTCTTC
Organism: Noctilio leporinus; assembly: GCA_004026585.1. Taxonomy (NCBI): domain Eukaryota; kingdom Metazoa; phylum Chordata; class Mammalia; order Chiroptera; family Noctilionidae; genus Noctilio; species Noctilio leporinus. The sequence goes on along the minus strand of PVIW01010907.1, from coordinate 40,850 downwards.
TTGAAATGTTTGGTAAAATTCACCTGTGTAGCCATCTGGTCCAGGGCTTCTGTGCTTTGCGAGATTTTGGATTACTTCTTTAATTTCACTAGTTGTTTTTGGCCTATTCAGGCTTTCTGCTTCTTCTGGGTTCAGTTTTGGTAGATTATACCTTTCCAGAAATGATTGCATTTCTTTTTATGCTTTAAAGATTCTCTCTGTTTCTTTAGCCTTTGGCATGTTAATTATGATATGTCTTGGGGCTATTTTGGTTAATCTTATTTGGGACTCTGTGCTTCCTGGACTTGTGTGTCTATTTTCTTCACCAAGTTGGGATGTTTTCTGTCATTATTTTTCAAATAGCTTTTCAGTTTCTTGCTCTCTCTTCTCCTCCCAGCATCTTCATGATGCAATTGTTGATATGCTTTCCCAGAGGCTCATTACACTTCGTTTCTTTGAGCTCTTTTTTTCTTTTTGCTGCTTTGTTTGGGTTTTTTGTTTTCTTATATTCCAAATCGCTGTTTTGATTTTTGGCTTCATCTGTTCTATGGTTGATTCACTGTAAATTATTCTTCATTTCAGGTAGTGCACATTCCATTTCTGACTGGTTACTTACTTTCTTTCACTTTTAGAATTTTATTTATTATTTTTAGAGAGAGGGGAAGGGCGAGAGGCAGAGAGGGAGACACATCAGTGTATTTCACCTGCCTCTAGCCATGGACCTGGCTGGAGACCTGGCTTGCAACCTGGTTATGTGCCCTGGCTGGGGAATTGAACCAGTGACCTTTGGGTTTGCAGGCTGGTGCCTTATCCACTGAGCCACCAGCCAGGGCTGACTGGTTACTTTTTAATGGTTTCTGTGTTCTTTATTATATTTTATGAAGTTTTCTCTGTGTTCAGCTACTCTTTTCCAAAGTTTATTGAGTACCCTTATAACCAGTGTTTTGAACTCTGCATCTAGTTGACTGAATGTCTTCATTTTGTTTAGTTCTTTTTCTGGAGTTTTGTTCTGTTCTTTCAACTGGGACAGTTTCTTTGTCTCTTCATTTTGGTAGCCTCCCTGTGTTTCTTCCTATATTCAGTAGAGCTGCTTATGTCTCCCAGGCTTGCTAGAGTGGCCTAACGTACTAGGTGTCCTTTAAGGCTCAGTGACACAGCCTCCTTGATCATCCAAGCTGGGCACAGGTGTAACCCACCCTTTTGTTGTCTCTGTACGCTGTTCCCTTGTAGTTGAGCCTTAACTGCTATTGGCACATCAATAGGAAGGATTTACTCACAGGCTGATTGGCCACAAGGACTAGCTGTAACCAATGAACATTGTGAAAGCCCAGTTGGTTAAGATCCCACCCCACAGAGTAGGGGTGACTTCAGAGGCACTCTGGTACCTGCTGAGCCTGACCCTTGAGTGAGTTGTGGTGGAAGTGAGTTGGTGGTATTTTGATGTGATATGAAGCTGTCAATGGGGTGCTGAGTCTGGGGCCTTCCAGGAGAGGCAGGCCAAGGTGAGCTGTTGCTTGTGTTCTGTCCAGGGCCACCTGGCTTGAGCTACAAAGTGTTCTGAAGATGGCTGCTACTTGTGATGGGCTTTGATGTACCCAGGAGGGGCCGTGCTGTGAACTACAGCTAGCTATTGCTAATACCAACCCTGCGGCCACTTAGCAAGAGGTATGAGGCTTGCTGAAGCCAGAAGCTACTTGTTTTAGAGATTTTAAGAAAACCTGAAGCATGAGCCAAGACAGGCCACTTGTATCAAAAAGTCCCTGTAAATATCTTGGATAGGTCCTCATGTTGGTGGGGTGGAGTGTCACAGAATCACCACAAGGTGGCAAACAGTGTGAGCCAGGTTGTTGGAGACTGATATAGTGCTTGCTTGCTGGCTCTGTGGGGAAAAGGCTCATCAAAGGAATAACTGTTTCTGCCAGCACTTTTGGCTGGCAGAAAGCCCCCTGCTCCAACTCTTGATCTTATGTTAGACAATTTATTTCCTCCCCATATTTCGTTGGTTCTTTTCAAGCTGCAGTTCTAGTACTGGAGCTCAGAGGAGGTGAGTCCAAGTCAGTCCATGGGTAGGCCCTTTAAGAGGAACTGCCTGACTTCAGGAACCCTCCATCTCATGAAACCTCATTTCCTGCTGATTTTTGCTGCCAGAATTTATGGGGACTTCTCTTTCCAGCATAGAAACCTTAAGATTGGGGGTCTGGTATGGGGCTAGGACCTCTTGTTCCTCAAGGGGAACTCTACAGCTAACATATCCCTCCTAATTTTTACCTGCCACATGGGCGTGTGGAACCAACCCCTTTCAAGTCTTCACCCTCTTATCAGTCTTGATGTGGCTTCTTTAAATCTCTAGGTGTGGCTCAGTGAATAGGCCTGCCTGCCAACCCAAAGGTCACTGGTTTGATTCCCAGTCTGAGTACATAACCAGGTTGCAAGCCAGGTCTCCAGCCAGGTCCTTAGCTGGAAGCAGGTGAAAGGCAGCCATACGCTGATGTTGCTCATTTTCTTCCTCCTTCCCTGCCTTCTCTCTAAAAATAATGAATAAAATCTTAAAAAAAAAATGTCTGGGTATTACTTCAATTTAGCTAGATTTCAGGAGGTTCTGAATGATGATTGTTCTGTAGTTCAGTTGTAATTTTTATGTGCTTCAGTGGTTCTCAATCTTTTTTTAAAAGGCAAGGTATTTGAGCAATATGGCACACCTCGTAGAATCTCATCAATCCTAACAGATCACACTTATATTAGCCATATATATAACTTTGTTCTAAGTTTAAAAATAGATTACATTTTAATACAGACAATATAGTAGATTTTAATATAGTAAAGGAAATCATATGTTTAAAATTATGGCATAAAAATGTAATGGAGGCAGTTTTATTGATTAGACATTTTCCCCCTGCAAAAGAGTGTACAATCACTGACATAATAGATTGACTCAATTTTTGATATGGCATGGCTGAAGATTTGAAGCATTACTGTTACCCTTTCACCTTTGTTCTGCATTTTGGAAAGCTGAGAAGAAAATGTGGTACTCTCCCCATTAGAGCCTGGTGAAAAGTACAGTAATACAATACATGTGGGAACCCTCACCTAACCCTACCCACTGACCATTAATCAAAGCCAAGCCAGTCTCCTTCTCTTGCTCTCTTGAGAAATTTTTCAGACTTCCTTAGGAAGCCTGTTCTGCTCTTTCCAAAAAGTTTCAAACAACTCTATTCTTAATAGTAATGCAGTTACTTAACTCTATTGACACCACACTTCACATAGCATCAGTGGAGCCCTTAAAGCAATTGGTTTAAGAAAAATAAAGGATTGAGAAAAATAGGAAACAACAGCTAAAATAGTTATGAAGTGCTTATTTCAAATTTTATCTAAATTTATAGTTGAAAATTTAAGTAAAATACTGTGGCTTAAATAAGTGATGATTTGATATTTTTGACATGAGAAACTGCACTCAAAATAGCAATTTTTTAACTTTGGAATAGATGTAATAACTAAGATTTTTTGCATACTTGTATGTTAGATATTATGTTAAGTACTTAGGTCATTAGATATTCATAACAACTCTGTGAGATATAGATTATAATTACCCCTGTTTCGCAGGTGACTATGAAGCTTAAGGTCGGGTAACATGCCCAAGACTATATTGCTTATATGTAATGTAGCTTGAATTTAAAACCTGGGCAATCTAATTCCAGAGACTATACTTCTACTTATTAAGACTTACAACAGATGTACAACTAATACTGTTGATAATGTGTGAGTTGCTTTTTAAAAGAAATCTCTTGCTTCTTTTTTATGGACATTAAATAGTTGGTTTTTTTTTTTTTTCGTGGTGATGATTTCCCAATGCTGTATGTACATATATTGATTCCTTATGTTGTATTATATGCCTGAAACTAATGTAACTATGTCAATTATAGCATAATAAAAAACAAACATACTACAGGATATTTAAATAATCATAAAAGTATACTGTCAATCCTGAAAATATCTTTGAACACATTAATAGTATAATCCTCATAAGGATAGGGTTGAACAATTTGTGTTTTTTAACTATAAATTTGTGAATTCTCTTTGTAGATTAGAGATAATCCTTTATCTGTTATCCACATTACAAATAATTTCCCCAATCTACTTTGTCCACTTTGTATTTTTTTGACATCTTTCCCTCATATGCAAAAAGTTATCTTTTTATGTAGTAGAATTTTACTTTTATAGCTTTTGTGTTTTTCATTCTGACTAAAATAGTTCCTTCAACTTGTTCCCTCAACATAACCTTAAACAGTTTCCACTAGAATTTCTAGTTTTTTCTCATGTCATTGATGTAGTTTGCTTTATATATTAATATTATAAGATCTAACTTTGTTTTCTGCTATATAGGTAACCATTATTTTATTTTCATTTTTAGTTTGTATGTGTTTATTTTTTATTTACTCTTTATTGTATTTTCCCATTACTCTTTAGGCCCCTTATACACCTCTCCCCCCAGCAATCATCACACTATTGTCCCTGAACCCTTTTTCTTTTTGCTCAATCCCTCCACTCTATAATTCCCCCAACTCTCATCCTATTATCCATCTATGAGTCTGTCCCAATTCTCCTTAGTTCAGTTTGTTCATTAGATTCTAGATGTGAGTGAAATCACATGGTATTTGTCTTTCTCTGACTGGCTTATTTCATTTAACATAATGTTTTGTATGACCATCCATACTGCTGCAAAACATACAATTTTTTTTTTTAATAGCTGAGAAATATTCCATAGTGTAAATGTTCAATACTTGTTTTATCCATTCATCTACTCATGGACACCTGAGCTTCTTCCACATCTTGGCAGTTTTAAACAATGCTGCAATAAACATAGGTATGCTTATGTTCTTTCAAATTAGTGTTTTGGGTTCCTTCAGATATATTCCCAAAAGTAAGATGGCTGAGTCAAGAGATTCTGTGCAATGCCTTTTAAGATTCCAATGACATATTGTATGGATCTAGAACAAATATTTTAAAAATGTATATAGAGCCACAAAGGCCCTGCATAGCAACAGTGACCCAGAGAAAGAAGAACAAAGTTGGAGGAATCACACTACCTAATATCAAACTATACTGTAAATTCATGATGACCAAAATAGCATGGTAATGCCATAGAAATGGACACATAGATCAATGGGACAGAATAGAGAGCCCAGAAATGAACCCACACCTTTGTAATCAATTAATATTCAACAGAGGAAGCAAGCACATACAATGGGCTAAAGGTAGTTTATTCAATAAATGGTATTGGGAAAATTTTACTGATGTGTGCAGAGAAAGGAAACTAGACCATCTTCTTACACCACACATGAGAATAAATTCAAAATGAATCAAAGACTTAAATGTTAGATGGTAAAAATCTTAGAGGAAAACATAGACAACAAAATCTCAGACATTGCTCATAGCAATATTTTATCAGATATATCTCCCCAGGCAAGGAACACAGAAGAAAAAACAAACAAGTGGGGCTACACCAAACTAAAGAATTTTTGTACAACAAAGGAAATCATCAGCAAAATAAAAAATAGAAAAAACAACCCACAGAATAGGAGAATATATTGTCTGATACACATGACAAGTTCATATTCAAAATATATAAAGAACTTAAAAAACAACTGAACACAAAATAAACCAAACAATCCAACTTAAAAGTGGGCAAAGGCCTTGGCTTGTGTGGCTCAGGGGACTGGCACTGCTCTGCAAACCCAAAAGTCACTGGTTTGATTTCCAGTCAAGGCACATAACCAGGTTGCAAGCCAGGTCTCCAGCCAGGTCCCCAGCTGGGGGCAGGTGAAAGACAACCATACATTGATGTTTCTCTCCCATTCTTCCTCTCTCCCTGCCCTTCTCTCTAAAAATAATGAATAAAATGTTTTTTAAAAATGGGCAAAGGACCTGAACAGATAGTTCTCCAAAGAGGACATACAGGCAGCCAATGGATGTATGAAAGGATGCCCAGTATCACTAATCATCAGAGAGATGCAAATTAAAACCACAATGAGATAACACCTCACACCTGTGAAAATCACCATCATCAATAAATCAAAAAACAACAAGTGTTGGCGAGGATGTGGAGAAAGAGAAACACTTTTGCACTATTGATGGGAATGCAGGTTGGTGCAGCCACTGTGGTAAACATGGCAATACCTCAAAAAAGAAAAGTGGATCTGCCTTTCTTGTTTCTTTATTCAATGAAAAGATAAAACAGAGTTGTGATGAGGTTTTAGTTTCAAACTCACAATAAGACTTTCAGTTACTTGGAAAAAAATTTAAATTAAAGGGATTTTCTTTTATAAAATTCTTTTTTATAAAAAGAAAGTTATAACCTAAACATCACTAAGCAAATCCAGTATTTATACCTCTCTATTTGAAGAGTAATAGCCTTTTTTTCTATTGTCAAAATAATAATTTAAAATCCATTATTATATATTTTTATAATAAAATATAAACTGAAAAATGTCATTTCACTTATACTCTATTTTTTTAGCTACTTGAGACATATTAGTTTCTGACCTCAACTTCCATTTTTGATCTCAGATTTTATATTGAAGTATAAAGAAAATTGGCTTACATTATCCAAACAATACTGAGAAATTTATCACATTATCACAATTTAGTTTATGAAAACTAGCTCTACACAAGAAGTGCTTGTATTAATGTTTTTTTTTTCAGAGATGCCATTCAAGCACTTGTTTTCAACTATTGCAAGAATATATTTACTAATAACAATGAAGATATTTCTGTAGCCACCTTTCACTTAATAAGAATATCATTTTAAAAGAAAGCAATGATTATATATGTATATGCATGTTGAGTGGAATAATTATAATATATGCATAATCCCACCAAACTCAATTTAGTGGTGTTTTGTTCTTTATACAAAAGGTTAGAAGGTTTTTGTGAATGTAAAATGTTAGATTTATTTTTTCCATTAATAGCATTACAATTCAGGGTCAAGGAAAATGCAATATAATGCAAAAGATATGAGAGCTCATTTCATAAGTTCATAAAGGAATTAGGTAAGGGTTAAGAAATAGGTCTATAAAATTATGGATAGGTCAACTTGAGCCAGTCTATTTACCATTTCTATATTAGAAAAAGTAGAGAATGCTAAATTAAATAAAGGCTGCATCACTGAAATGAATGAAAGGAAAATTTTTTTTACACAGAAGATTCTGTAATTAACCTATAGGGCTCTATGTGATTACAAATTATGGCAGTAAGTCACTGATAATAACTAAAAATAATACACAAAGAAAATGGTATATGAATAGTTCCTGAATTAAAAGAAGATGATGTACAATACGCTGACTAGCTAAGGTCAGAAGTGAGATTTCTTATCTTTTGTTGAGTGTTACAATATTATAAAATTACTGCCCCAGCTTTTCCAAGGCTTGGCCTGTTATAGAGATGAAACACTGTAGAGAGTTATTTGTCAATTTTTAATATGTACAGGAAAAAAAACATTAGTTTTAAGAATATTACCAATAGAAAAGTTTCAATCCCACAGGAAAATGCAGAAAATACACTATTAGTTTTAGAATTATTTTTTCTTTTTAATTAGCAGCAAAGGTAAAAATCTAAAAGATATGAGTCAAACTTAAGAGAAGTTGTAGAAGTGAAACTGTCCCAGTCAGTTGGCATGCACCATGAAGCTTTGAGTAAACTCTTCCTGGAGATAATGTGAGCTTCAATGTCAAAAATGTGTCTGTCAGAGAAATCATCATGGCAATGTGGCTGGTAATAGTAAAAATGACCCATCAATGGAAGCAGCTGACTTCATGGCTCAGGTGGTTGGTTATCCTTAGCCATCCAGGCCAAATCAATGCTAGAGATGCCCCTGTGCTGGATTGTCACACAGCTCACCTTGCTTGCAAATTTGTTCAACTGAAAGAAAAGATTGATCATTGTTTTATGAAGCTGGAAGATTGGCCCTAAGTTTTTGAAGTTTGGCGATGCTACCATTGATGATATAGTTTCTGGCAAGCCCGTGTGTGTTGAGAGCTTCTCTGACCATTCTCTTCAGAGCCATTTTGCTATTCATGACACGAGACAAGACAGTTGCTATGGGTGTCATTAAAATAGTAGACAAGAAGGCAGCTGGAAATGGAAAAGTCACAAAGTCTACCCAGAAAGCTCAAAAGACTAAATGAATATTATCCTCAATACCCGCTACCCCAGTTTTAATTGGTGGTGAAAGAACAGCTTCAGAACTATTTGTCTTAATTGATCTTTTAAGTTTAATAGTAAAAGACTGGTTCATGATTATAATGTATTGTAAAATCTTTGGAAGGAAAGGAGAATGTTCTGTGGACTATTTGTTTCATCTGTGTGGCATTTTTCAAGTTATTAGTTTTTAAAATCAATATTATTTAATGGTAAAAACTTTACCAAATTTTGTCATAGAATTTTGAGATCCATTAAAAGTTTAATGAGAAAAAAACCTCCAAGATGTGGAAGTAATCCAAATATTTGTTAACAGATTGATGGATAAACAAAATGTGGTACATAAAATGGGTTATTCAACATAGATAAACTTTGTGGGCATTATACTAAGTGAAACAAGCCAGGCAAACAAGGACTCCATATGACTCCATTTATATGAGGTACCTAGAATAGGCAAATTCATAGAAACTAAGTAGGATAGTGTTTGCCAGGTACTGCAAAGAAGAGGATATGAGGAGTTGTTTGATGGGTATAAAGTTTTAATTTTACATGATGAAAAAAGTTCAAGAGGTTGATTGTAAAACAATGTGAATATACTTAGTATTTCTGAATTGTAAACTTAAAAATGGGTATAATGGTAAATTTTTGTATTTTTTGTGATAAAAATAAAAGTTGTACAAATGTATGGTAGTGATGGTGAACAAAAATATAAATGTAAACAACAATTAAACATCATTAAAATGGTAAAAATTGTAGTAAAGATGGATTTATTTTATTTTTTCAGGATAGTAGAAATGTAGCCAAAACTGAACAAAAATTGCATAGAAAGAAAAGTTACAAGCTAATTTGTTAAAAAATACTAGTCAAAATATTAGTTAGTTAAATAAATCCAGCAAAATATACTAAAAACAAATCTTGGCCAAGGCCAAGGCCAAGGTGGACCAACACTAGAATTGCAAAGGTGTTTTACTATTAGGAAATTAGAAAAGTGTATTGCTAAATTTACCATATTAACAACATATTTTAAGGAGCTACCCATATGATTATCTCTAAGAATAGAAGATTGATAAAGTGATCAACACGGTATATGAAAAATACTTAAAGTAAACTAATAATAGAAAAATAATTCCTCATTGCACTTCAGAAAACAGTATAGGATAATATAAACATATTATATGTACTACATACTATATAATATATACTATATACATATAGTATATATATGATAATTATATTTTTAAAATATTTTATTTATTTATTATTTTTAGGTAGGGGAGAAGGGAGAGAGGCAAAAAGGGAGAGACACATCAATGTATGATTGCCTTTCACCTTTCTCCAGCTACAGACCTGGCTGGAGACCTTGCTTGCAATCTGGTTAAATGCCCTGGCTGGGAATTGAACCAGTGACCTATAGGTTCACAAGCTAGTACCTTATCTGCTGTGCCACTAGCCAGACCTCTATAATATATATTATAAGAACATAGACCTGGAGGAGCTGGGTTGTTTTGGCTCAAATGTGGTCTCTACTATTTGTTCAATGTATGAGCCAATCACTGAACTCGTTTTGCCTTCCCAGCCTTAATGATATAAAGGAGATAATTGTAATAAATACTTTATTGAGTCATTTTGATAATATTAAAATCAGATGTAAAGCAAGAAAATCTTCTATCCTTTCCAATTTAGCATTTTAGTGGCTATTTTAGTCCATATAACAATACCAATATATTGGTTATGAGGATTGGAAAGAAATACAATTCTTATTATTTTTAGATATTATGATTGCCTACATAAACAATTTTAAGGGAATATACAAAATATCCAAATTAATAAAAAATTGAGCAAGTTTGAATACAAAATTACCATTCCAAATCAGTGGCATTCCTAGATACAAACTACACCTAGAAAATATACAAAGTTAAAATTAATTCAGATGTGATATCAATTAAAGCTATCAATGACAAAGAAAAAAATATAACAACAATATGCAAAACTGTATGGAGAATGATTTAAAATTTATTCAATGGCATAAAATTAGACTTTATTAAATTGTGAAGTATGCCATGTTCATACATGATTTACCATGAAGCTTGACTTAACTGAACATATGAACAATACTGAGGAATCTGAGTAAGATGGGACTGGTGCTCTACAGTTATAAAGACATAAATTAAAACCCTGGATGAATCATGAACATGGACAACATATGGGATTGACTGTGGTGGGTTGGGGGTTGGGGAAGGTGAAGAAGGGGAGAGCAGGAGGGGAATTGGATATATGTAATACAAGAACAGTAAAATAAAATTAAAAACAAAACAAAAAAATTGATATATTGATCTAGGCAGATATAAATAATACAACATAACACAATGCAAAGCCTAAAGGGAGGTTGACATCTAAGTAGGAACTTACTGTGTGACAATGGTGGTAGTATAAAATGTGAAAAAAGAATCAGGACAATCCTTAAGCCATTAGAAGGAAAATAATCCATTTGTAGTTTCATTTTCTACCAGATCTCTAAATAATATGTGATAGATAATTTATATGACAAAAGATATCATAATGTGAATGCATTACAAGTGGGGAGAAAACATTTTAACTTCATATAAAATGATAAGAGATTGCTGCAGGGAATACATAAAGGATCCCTATAAATCAATACAAAATGATGACCCAATGGAAAAATGTACAATGAATATGAAATTACAATTCACAGGAAAGGGAGCACAAAGATCAATAAACAATAAAATGTCTACCCATGCTTATTATCAGGATAATGCAACATAAGTATTATACATAATTTCCTACCTACATAATTGGAAAAAGTTTAAAATATATTTAACAATACTACATTTGACAATGATATGAGAAGCAGGTATTGAGAGAGCCTGAGTTAAGAAATGTGGTGAGAACAATTTTAATATTCTTACAGCTTAAAATTTAAAAACTCTACTTCCATATCTCTTCAAAGAGAAACTCTTCCAAATATGTGAATGGATGGTATTGCAATAATAGTTTTCTAACTGCAAAAGGTAAAATAAGGTTGCAGGTTTGCTCTCCTGTTAGGATACATACCCAGATTGCATGTTCCAACCTCTGTTGGTCTCTCTCTGTCTCTCTCTCTCAAAATCAATAAACATATCCTTGGGTGAGGATTAAAAAAAGTAAAAATCTCTCTTCCTCAAAAGGGAGCTGACTGTGTAGAAATTTGGTTAATTATAAAGTTGAATTATATATATATATATAATTTGCAAAAGAATGAACTAGATCCACATTAGCATGGTGGAAAAGTATCATATGCAGAATGTACTAACATTAAACTATAACTTAAAAATACAATATTTATGTTGTTTATATAGAAATGCACATTTGGCAAAATTATCAAAATATCTTACATGCTACAGATAAATGATTATGTGTGCAGAGAACTTGAGAGGCAAAGGATGAAAGAGTAGGTTTTAAACAGTAAAGTTTTGTTTATTTCTTAAAATAGTGACCTGAAGGAAATATTATAAAATATTAACATTCATAATTAGGTAATGATAATCTTATGGAATCTTTCATGTTGTTTTTTAAAAAATATACATTTCTATAGAGCCTAGGCCAGAAAAAGGAGTTATAATTTTAGCAGTTTCTTAAGTATAGGAAAGAAGTCATAATTTTTTTTCTGAAGCTACTCTCTATATATAGGGTCCCACTTGTTCTAACAAGTTGGAGTAAGTTATTAGGTAATTTAACAATCATCAGTAAAGTAAATCATCAGTGTTATATATTCTACAATGCCCAGCACAAGTTCTTGCACAAATTAATATTCTATAAAAATGTTGGATATTAATTTTGGTGATTCTGATTATAATAATTGCAGATTGATAATTTGAAATTGTTATTTCATATTCCTTTGGCAATGTAAAGTTTGACTGTAGATAACCTCTTCCCAAATAAAATGGTATAAAGTCTGAGTTAGATACCTTTCAAATGCCTAATGAATGTAGGCTAAGTGAACTAACTGTCTATATACATGCAGGAACTCAAGTGCCATGCTGGTAGCTCATAATACAGATCATTTAACGCTGCAAAGGATGCTGAATTCCTGTGATGATGGTTATTTAGGAAATCTTTAGATGTGTTTCCTAGGCTCAACTTTGATGTACATAGTCAGTTAAAAGTCAAAGGTAAGTTATTACTTTACCATATCTTATGTAAACTCTCCATACTTTGACTATTTTCCTTCAAAAGAATCAATATCAATTTAAATGTTTTCACTGCAAGAGAGAACTAAGAAAATCACAGCTCGATTATTCCTTTCAGCTGCCTCACCAGTATATTTTCTGGAATGACAGTCAACTCAAAGATCTATTTTAAAAGCTAACATTTTTTCTCTTTTAAATGTTCATGAACCGTATGCAAAATTTTTTCTATAATGGAATTTACAGTGATGTAAATAATTGAAAAAGTTTTTAAAATAACTAGATTTCAAAAAGGCAACAAATGTGGACAATTCATACACTTTAAGGAATAGCAGCCTATGTGTTAATTTACCCAAATAGCATATCTGTAGATAAAAGACTTATTAAGGAATAACTGAGAAATGAATTTTCTTGAAAATATAATTTTCTGCCTATCAAAAGAGGATTTTGTAAAATAGCACAAAAGACAATAATTTGGTGACTACATGTATAAAGACTGTGCTGATGATGAAAACCAATCATGAGAGAACACAATATTTATAAAAACTTGATAACAAAGATGAAACTACAGAAACTGCCCTATGATAATTAAGTGAACACATTATCAGGCATGACATAATGAATTCCTTGTTTCCAATCAGCTTCTATAAACAAACAATGATGGATCCATCATCCAAAATTAGCAAAAACTTAGAGTGCAATGATGATTTAATTAAAATAGGCAGGGTAGATAAATGCATCAAAAATGAATGCCATGCAAAAAAATTAATATGGTACCAAAGTGTTTTGAAATAATAACCTTGAAGCAGAACACATATATAAATCCAATTCTACTTCTCAAGATAATAAATTGAAACCATGACATTGTTAAAACTATTACAACAGATTTTCCATTTAATTTTGAATGAAAACATTTTCTGTATTATAAGAATAATTTTAACTTGGATTCACAGTGGCACAAACATATTGCAGAATATATTTTGGAGAGATTTTTACCATATTTTATATGAATTATTCATACAAAAGTACTCACTAAGTTGGTTTTCTAATAGGGACTGACTATGCTGGCATATTTTGAAAAAATGGCAATTATTAGATTATAAAGAGTTTTCATATGCACATAATAGTACTGATTTATAATGACTAACTTTAGAATTCTAAATATTTGGAATTTCAGTGTTTCAACTGTTTATCATTTTGGGAGAGATATTTTAAAATTTATATAAAGCATAATATTATTTTAAAGATATATTTTGGTAGAAAACTATATTTTTAAGTTTTGAACTAGACTATGGTTTAGACTATTACAAAGTCCAATATATGATCATAAAGTATTTAAATGTATATGTAATACTTTCAATAACAATTTAACATATAAGACTAAACTAAAATAATCCTTTATCTTAATAAAGATATGTTCTCAATAAATTCTATGTTATTGATACAGTAATTGCAAGCTGTGAATAATCATAAATATGATATTCTAAACAAAAATTTAAGAGTCAAATTTGATTGAGAGAATTAAAATTTGCTACGCCTATGGAGTAATTTTGAGCAGGGGACACATTTTTAGAAGCTCGACTATTATCCTTTAAGCAATCTAAAAATTCATGTATGAATGCTTTTGTTTTTAACCAGTGGTTGTATTGTGTTGCCTTTATTGAGATTTGAATACAACTAAAAAACATATAGAGAAAACTGGGAAACACCTTTTCTTAAAATGATCATTAACAGCCAATACACACTTAGTTTCAGTGAACTGCCTCTCTTTCCTTTGAAGTTGATGTTCTTTGCAGATATTCTGGGCATGAGAAGAACAAAATCTGGTCTAAGAACTAAAAGATAAATGACTAGCTAAAAGAACTAGCTTTTATTAAGTTGGTATACATAAAAGATAGAGCAAGTCTCTGATGAAATTCCATTTCAAAGGGCTAGAGAGATATCTGGATAAGAAGAACCAAAGAAGCATAGTTTGCATAGTGTGTCTCACAAAGTCAGTTCCCACTTACAATTCAGACAGTGATCTTTCATTTTACTTCCTCTGCTCTGAGCTACATACAGTTCTTCTGTGGATCTGAAGATACTACAACACGGACTGTCATATTACTTCCCTTCCACTTCTCCACTAGAACATTTGTCATTATGCTTTATCCTAGTTGTGTGATTTTGACTTGTACCTTTATTTTGTGGGTGCATTCATATTTTACCTATTCTTTCCTCTGTTTTTGGCTGTATTTTCTTTGCTTTTAATCTTCTGTACTGATTTAGAAAATAGAAATTTAAAAATTTTAACACTTACCAATGTAACAAACATTTAAAATAATGGCCCTACAATAAGATACACCTCTCTCTGTGTGTATATACAAATTTCTATCTATATATGTAGAGAGAGATGAATTGCACATATCAATCAATAGATATGTTAATTAATAGATGAATATATAGATAAGCATGTGTGCACATATACTTATGTGTGTATATATAAGCTCATTCTGTTGGAAGTTATAGACATTATAGTATCAGACCCATAATATTTTGAGATATTTTATGAAAATAATAGCATTTTCTGATATATCATTATCATACCTAAGAAAGTTAGTGACAATTTACTAATATCTAATACATAATTGCTTTCTCTATCTTCTGTATCTATCAATGTCTTTCTGATTATTTAAAACTTTTTGTGTGAATTTCATCTTCATTCTAAGAACACTTTGAAAATATATTTAGTGTATCTTGTTTCAATTATATCCAGTAATATTTCCGTTATTTAATTGTCTCCAATGGATAATTTAATTCTGCCTTTGAAAAATTGTCTTTGTATGTTAGCCTGTTTCCAATTTCATTTCAGTAGTATTTAGCCTTGCATATTATTGTTTTTCCATCTCTTTTTAGTGGTATTTAGTATCATCCTTATCTGTTCTTATAATTACCTATTCTTTTTTTTTCTATGGCCATATTTAATTACATCAGGTTGATTATATTCAAATAGTATCATAGACTTTATGCTTATATTTCTATGTGATTTCGAGATGCATTTTTCTCTTCTATGAATGAAAGATGGTATTTTTTGCTTATGCTAAAGGATGAATTACAGTGCTGTCTCAGTAGTTATCAGCTTCAGAACTTGTCAAACCTGGTGCTTGTCATATTTTGATGAGAAAAAGTGTTTCACCACTTGGCGCTTGCTCGCCACTTGTCACAGTTGCTAGAGCTTTTATGAGTCATGACGCTAACCCACAAGAGAAAATACTTCATCATTCATTGCTTGTGCACCACTCTTTGGAACAAGTTAATGACAAGTATCAAGGTACCACTGTGTATATTTTTCCAGCTATCTTTAGTTTAAAAAAGAAATCTTGCACTCAACAATGAGATTTTGGATTGTCATATCTTGTTCAATATCCATTTAGTCACTGACTTTTTTGATTTGCATTTGGAAAAGAGACTGCAATTTATAGCTGTTATTCCAAAATGTGGTTTCTAAAAAAAAAATTCTAGCATGTTTCTGATAGACTGATTTGGAAACTTGCTGCCTAGTTCAGTGACACTGATGTAATTTATGAAAAAAAATTATCTATTGAGTTATATAAGTTCTTTATATATTTTGGAGATCAAACCCTTGAATGTGGTATCATTAGCCAATATGTTTTCCCATACAAAAGTTTCTCTTTTTAGTTTGCTGATGTTTTCTTTATCTGAGCAGAAATTTTTTATTTTGATGTGTTATTATTTATTTGTTCCTTTATTTCCTTTGTCCTTGGAGAATTTATTGGTGAAAATACTGCTGTGAGGGATATACAAAATTTTGCTTCCTATGTTTTCTTCTAGAACTCTTATGCTGGCACAGCTTATATTTAAGTCTTTTATCCATCTTGAGTTTATTCTGATATATTACCATACACCAGAAGTTGGTGGTCTATTTTAATTTTTTTACCAAACACAAATTTCACAGGTTTAGAACAAATACAAAAATGTATATGGAGCCATAAATGACCCCATATAGCCTTGGCAATCTTGAGAAAGAAGAACAAAGTAGAAGGAATCATAATACCAGATATCAAACTATATTAGAAAGTCACTGTAATCAAAATAGTCTGGTACTGGCATAAAAATAAGTATAGAGTTCAATGGAACAGAATAAAGAGCCCAGAAATAAAGTCTATGGTGTCTATGGTCAATTAAATTTTTACGAAGGGTGAAGGAGCATAAAAATAGTGACAATAGCCTCTTTAACATTTGGTGTTGGGAGAATTGGACAGGAGCACACACAAAAATAAAACTAAATCACCAACTTATACCATACACCAGAATAAACTCAAGATGGATAAAAGACCTAATGCTGGTGAGAATGTGGAGCCCTCATTCATTGTTGGTGGAAATGCAGACTGGTGCAGCAATTATGGAAAATATGGAATATTTAGTTTCCTCAGAAAACTAAATATCAAACTCTCTTTTCACCCCAAAATTCCACTGCTAGGTCTATAACCAAAGAATCCTGAAACACAAATTCAGAAGAACCAATGCACCCCTATGTTCATAGCAGAGCTATTTACAATACCCAGATACTAGAAGCAGCCTAAGTGCCCATCAGTGGATGAATGGATCAAAAAAAGTTTGGTACATTTACACAATGGAGTACTAGACAGCAGAAAGAAAGAAGGGATTCTTACCTTTTATGATTACATGATTGGAACTGAAGAGTATTATGTTTAGTGAAATAAACCAGGCAGCAAAAGACAAATGCCATGTGATCTCACCTAATATAGGAGACTAGCAAACAAGAAAACCAGATGAGCAGAATGGAACCAGTGATATGGAATAAAAAAGGAGCAGAATGATGGTGACCAGAGAAGGGGGGTGGGGTGGGAGATGGGGGAAAGAAAGGGTAGGGTGTAGACAAGGAGCTAATGTGAAAGATCCATGGATATGGACAAGGAGGTGGGGATTGACTGTGGGAGAGGGGAGTGGGGGACAGGGGAGAGCAATGGGGGAAAAATGAAACAATTGTAATATAACAAAAATTATACAATACTACTGACAAATGTCTTACTTCAGAATTTTGCTATAACACCATACTTTTCAAAATTCAGTCTTTTAAATTATCCTATTTATCTCAACCTTGTCTTCCCACTGCTTATTCTGTTGATTTCTATGAGATCAAAAATAAATGGTGTAGAAAGACATGTAGAGGCAAGATTATTATTCTGGCCACTTCATACAAAGTAATACACTACCATATGATACCATTCAGGATAAGATGGGATGCAACACAGTAAAATGTAATGTGAAAAAACATGAGGCACCTCAACACACACAATTCAATTAAATAACAGAAAAATTGAGGGATAGGTATCTAGGTTTTTGATTGGTACAAACTCTTGATTTCTGAGTCTTAGGAACAGGAGTAGATAGAGAAGTGCTTTTCTAACTTTTATAATCTAAACAGTGAAATTTTTATTGCTTTTCATAGTCAAATTCCAATGACTCTGGTAATTTGATAAATTTAATTAGTATTTAAAGTCGTATCATTTTCAGCATTTTAAAGAAATTTTGGAAGAGGAAGAATATGGATTATAAGCAAGTAGCCAAAGCTGCAGTACATTTAAAATTCATAGTGACTTTTGAATTTGATCAGTTTGACTATCAATATCAAGAAATTTGCATTTCTCCACATTCTCTATCTTTCAAAAATATTATTTTCTTAATAAGTATCTCTTATTTGGTAAGATGTATTACAAACATTATATCATATGATTATCACCATAAGGTTTGTAAAGTAGGCATTATTATTGTCTCATTGTTACAGAATAGAAAACTGGGCATCTGAAAATATTTTCTATCCTCCAAATTTTAAATTGGAAGTTCATGCTACTTCCTCTATAATGATATTCCAAAGAGAAGAAAAATTTTGATTTGATACATATTAATTTCTCATCTATTTTCTGCCACACACCTATTTGGAAAGGACTAATGATCTGAAAATATTGATAATTATTTGATACATCAAATTTTCCTCAAGGAATCCAAATGTCTGGATATAGAAATATAAACCATTTTTTTGTAATTAGTGTTTAACAATGCTATTTTTTTTTTAAAGATTTCATTTCATTATTTATAGAAAGAGGGGAAGGGAGAGAGGCAGAGAGGGAGAGAGACATTAATGTACTGTTGTGTTTCTCCTGCCTCCAGCCACAGACCTGACTGGAGACCTGGTTTGCAACCTGGTTATGTGCCCCGGCTGGGGAATCGAACCTGTGACCTTTGGGTTCGCAGGCCGGCGCCTTATCCACTGTGCTACCAGCCAGGGTGAAATATAAACCTTTTATATCTTGATATGTGCAATTTGAATACACGGCAAAAAGTTATAATTTTTTAGACATTAAAAATTTCCAATTCCTTCAACATTTCTTCCTAAGGAAAGTATAACTTTAACATTTAATCAATTATTGACTCTCCTTCCTAGAAAACTCTAGTAAAAACCTGTCTTGAGCTACTCAAACCTAAAACAAGTTTTCTCAAAATACTTCATGGAAATGTAATAAAATGATATGTTTTTTATAGTTTATTTTTTATTGTATTTTTTCATTACCATTTATCCCCCTTATACCTTCTTCTGTCTCCATCCACTTCTCTTCCTTCTACCAAACTGTTGTCTGTGTTTATGAGTTCTTTCTCTATTTGTTTGAGCCCTCCTCTCCTCCAACCAAAGCTATCAGACTGCTCTCTATCTATGAGTCTGTTTTGCCTATTAATTCAGTTTGTTCATGAAATTTCACACATGAGTAAAATTATATGGTATTTGTCTCTCTCTGACTGGCTTATTTCACATGGCATGATATTCATCCATACTGTTGCAAAGGATAACGTTTTATTATTTTTTATGGTCAAATAGTATTTTATTGTGTAAATGTATCATACATTTTATTTTGAAGATTTATTTATTGTTTTTAGAGAGAGGGTAAGGTAGAGAGGCAGAGAGGGAGAGAGACATCAATGTATGGTTGCCTTTCACCTTCCTCCAGCTATGGACCTGACTGGAGACCTGGCTTGCAACCTTGTTATGTGCCCTGACTGGGGAATTGAATCAGTGACTTTTGCATTCCCAGTTCAGCACCTTATCCACTGTGCCACCAACCAAGGTCCCACACATTTTTTTTTACCCACTCATCTATTAATAAACACTTAGGCTGCTTCCAAATCTTGGCTATTTTAAATAATGCTGCATATATTTTGAATTAGTGTTTTTTGGGTTTCTTTGGATAAATTATCAAAGTGGAATCACTAGGTCATAAAGCAGTTCTATTTTTAATTTGTTGAGGCAACTCCATACTACTTTCTCCAATGGTTGCACTGATCTGCATTCTCACCAACAGTTATGAAGAGTTCCTCTTTCTCCACATACCGTTTTTGATGATAGCCATTCTGACAGGTTTGCAGTTTTAATTTGCATTTCTCTAATGATTAGTGACATTTCATGTGTCTAATAGCCATCCGTATGTCCCTCTTTGGAGAATATCCAGATCTTTTACCCATTTTTAATTGGATTGTTTGATTTTTTTGTGTTGAGTTCTTGAAGTTCTTCAACTTTTGGATATTATCCCCTTGTCAGATATATTGGTGGATACGTTCTCCTATTCAGTGGGTTCCCTTTTCATTTTCTTGATTATTTCCTCTGCTGTGCAAAATCTTTTATTTTGATGTAGTCCCATTTGTTTATTTTTCTTTTCTTTTCCTTGCCAGAGGAGATATATTTTTAAAAATATTGCTCTAAGCAATGTCAGATATTTTATTACCTATGTTTTCTTCTAGGTTTCAGGTCTAACATTTAAGTCTTAGAACTTAATCTTGTGTGTAGTATAAAAAGGTAGTCTACTTCCATTTTTCTGCACATATGTGTCCAATTTTCCCAATACCATTTATTGAATAAACTATCTTTAGCCCATTGTATGTGCTATGCACTTGCTTACTCTGTCAATTATTGACTATTAATTTGTGGGTTTATGTCTGGATTGTCTATTCTGTTCCATTGATCTATATGTCTGTTTTTATTCTAGTACTATGTTACTTTGACTACCATGAATCAAAATATAGTTTAGTTTGATATTAGGTACAATGATTCTTCCAACTTTGTTCTTAATTCTCAATGTCACTTTTGCTGTTCAAGGTCTTTTGACAAAAATATAGTCATAGTAGAGAAATTTAACATTTCATTGACTTCAACAGATAGGTCTTTCAGACAAAAAATTAACAAAAAGATATCAGATTTCAATGACACACTATATCAAATGTATTTAATTGATCTCTTCAGAGCATATTAGCCCAAGGCAATAGGATGTAGATTCTTATCAAGTTCACATGGAATATTTTCTAGAATATATCACATATTAGCACACAAAACAAGTCTCAATAAATTTAAGAAAATTTAAATCATATCAAGCATCTTCTATGATTATAATGCTATAAAACTAGAAAACAATCAAAAGAAGAAAACCGAAAAATATACAAAGACATGGAAGCTAAATAATATGTTCTTAAACAATGAATGGGTCAACAATGAGATCAAGGAAGAAATCAAAAGATACCTTTATACAAATGAAAATGAAAACACACCTACCCAAAATCTGTGGAACACAAGGAAAGCAGTCCTGAAAGGGAAATTCATAGCATTACAGGCCTATCTCAAGAAACAAGAAAAAGCTCAAATAAACAATCTAACTTTTCACATAAAGGAACTTGAAAAATAATAACAAGCAAAGCCCAATGTGAGCAGAAGGAAGGAACTAGTAAAGTCCAGATCAGAAATAAATGAAATAAATTATAAATAAACAATAAAAAGATGAATATCCCAAGAGCTGGTTCTTTGAAAAGGTAAACAAGATTGAGAAACCTTTAACTAGACTCATCAAAAAAAAAAAAAAGAGAGAGAGAGAGAGAATTCAAATAAATAAAAATGAAAATGAACCCTGGCTGGTGGAATAGTGGATAAGGCACAAGCTTGCAAACCCAAATTTTGCTAGTTCGATTCCTAGCCAGAGAACATAAACAGGTTACAAGCCAGGTCTCCAGCCAGGTTTGTAGCTGAAGGCAGGTGAAAGGCAACCATACATTGATGTTTCTCTCCCTCTCTGCCTCTCTCCCTTCCCTTCTCTCTAAAAATAATAAATAAAATCTTTTTTAAAATTTAAAAAAACATGGAAATGAAAAAGAAATAACAATAAACAACAAAGAAATACAAAAGAATGTAAGTAAAATAAAGGATAAAAGCTACACAATCCTATCAATAGGTACAGAAAAAGCATTTGATAAAATCTAGCACCCATTTATGACCAAAATTCTCAGCAAAGTGGGAATAGAGTGAACATACCTAAACATAATAAAGTTCATATATGACAAACCCAATGTCAACATCATTCTCAATGGGTAAAATCTACAATCATTCCCTGTAAGATCAGAACAATAGAAGGCTGTTCACTTTCATCTCCCTTATTTAACATAGTATTGGAAGTCCTAACTATAGCAACAAGAAAAGAAGAAGAAATAAATCATCTGAATTATAAAGGAAGAAGTAAAACACTCATTATTTGCAGATAACTGATACGGTACATAGAGAGCCCTGTAGATTCCACCATGAAACTGCTTAAACTGATAAATGAATTCAGTAAAGTAGCAGGATACCAAATTAATATAGAGAAATCAGTTCTTTTTTACATGACAATAATGAATTATAGAAAGGATATTAAAGAAACAATCCCATTGATTCACAATTGCTTCAAAAATAATAAAATATCTAGGAATAAATTTAACCAAAAATGTAAAAGATCTATACTCAGAATATTATAAGACACAAAGAAAGAACTGAAGAAGATACAAATAAGTGGAAGCATATACCATGTCCATGCATTGGAAGAATTAACATCATTAAAATGTCCATACCACCCAAAGCAATCTATAGATTCAATGCAATTCCTATCAAGATACCAATCACATATTTCATAGAACTAGATGAAATATTTCAAAAATTTATATTAAACCACAAAAGAAATGGTATGGTCTTCTCAATAAAAGATGCTGAGTTAACTGAATATATATAGAAAACATATTTATAATGGCACTCTCAGTTAGCCTTAAACTGGAAATTACCAAAGTCCATTAACAATGTCTAGGGTAAATAAATAGTTATACCAGTCACTTAATACAATACTATACAGCGGTGAAGACAATGAATTACTTTCAACATGCAAAGGCATGGATGTTACACACATAATATCAAACAAAATAACCTAGAAATATAATAATAAAAGAATGCCTGATATCATTTATGTCAAGCAAAAAGGATGAATGACTAATCTATGGTGTTAGGGATTGAGGAAGTAATTCCCATTTATAGGTTGAGTTTGTTAGTGATTGGATGGGGCACGAGGTGCACTTCTGGTTATGGTTCTTGGTCTGGGTACTTGTTACACAGTTTTGCACAGCTTTAGAAAAAATCCACTGAAGAGTACATTATACTTCAATGCAAACCTCTAACAACCAGCCTTTAATATAGAAGTTGATTAAGAGTTAAAAGTTTCAATTTTTCACAGATAAGAAAATAATGCAAAATTCTTTCAAATGTACCTGATATATTTGTTATGTTCTGTGATATATACCACTTTTTGGTGGCTTGAATGATGCTATGACATAGATGATTGTAAGAGAATCCTGGAATTAAAAGATACCATGAAATCCTCTATTTCAAGCTCTTGATTCTGAGGCAACTATATTTCTTATTAAATCGTGTCTGTTCAACAGTTAGAGCTCAGATGTGCGATACAGCTTACACAGATGATGAGGGTAGTGAGGAGCCCCACTTCACATTAGAATTAAGGAACTGTCTGATTCTTTTTGGTTCAGTGTAGAAACCACATTTAAATTTAGTCCCAGTGCTAAATGTGATCCACTGTCATTGAGGAGTTAACTAAGTATGGAGGGGTCTTCAAGGGTTTATGATATACTGATAATCAAACTTATCTAATATATAAACCACGAACCTGTCAATTATAGTGTGATATGCAGGGTTTTGCTAAGCTAAATACTATTACTTTGAAACCTAACCAAATGTCATTAATAAAAGCCATTTTAATGTAAGAATAGGTAGAAGTGTACACTCTCTGTTTAGTTAAATTTCTCATTATCTGGGTATAATTTCTAGAACATATAATGGAAATAGCAGAAAAATAACAATAGCAGCCAAGATCTAGAGGCTTGAGTTTTATTTTGTTTTGCTTTTAAATTTTTTTAATTTATTATTTCCAGAGAGAGGAAGGGAGAGAGGCAGAGAGGGAGAGAAACATCAATATGTGCTTGCCTTTCACTTGCCTCCAGCCACAGACTTGGCTTGCAACCTGGCTTGAAACCTGGTTATGTGTCCTGGCTGGGGAATGGAACCAGCGACCGTTGGGTTCCCAGGTCAGTGCCCTATCCACTGTGCTACCAGCCAGGGCTAGAGGCCTGAGTTTTAGCCAAATTTACCAATAGCTAGTTTTGTTATAATGGACAGTTGTTAAAACTGAGAGCATAATTTTTTAACTGGTTAAATAAGGAGAATGAATTTGATAACACTAACCTTTACACAACTTAATGTATTTCAAGCTTGCTTTTATAAACATCTGTGACTCTTATAATTCCTTTTACTTTATCTGGACTAAAATTTATCTTTATTGAAACCTGAAATCCATCTTAATTCAAGCTTATAAATTTAACATTAAGTATGGGAAATATAAATAGAAAAAGTTACTAATTTTTGCAACTAATTTAAGTACCTCTAATGATCAGCAATTATCAGAAATAAAAGGATATGAGTAATACTTCATAAGCCTACTTAATTAACAAAATCTTTCCTCAGGCTTGAAAGAGTTGCATATAGAGAAGACATTTATAGATAATCTCAAAATTACTGCAATAAGCATATTTATAAAAGTGACAATTCAAGTGCTGGCTAATGTTAAGAATAAATTGAAGATGAACCAGAACTCAAATAGTAGTAACATTGAGTTCATAAAAACTTTATCACATGCTCAACTTTAAATCTATATGTGACTAACATTTTTGTTCAATTTAAAATCCCTTTTTCTTAAATCAACTCATTAGAAAATTTGTTCAAAAGAGTTAGAAATTGTGCTAAAAGCATGTTTTGTCAGCATATTTATTTTACTTTAAGATTAAAGTTAAATAAAAGAAATAGCTTTGTTAGATAATTTTAGAATATAGTCAAGCACACAACATAAGTAATACGAATATGTGAATACAAAAGAAATAACAGAATATAAAATGATTGAAACATTTTTAATGCTTTTGGTTTTGGAAGAATTTAGCTGATAAATAAAGAAACTAGCAGGAAGACTTTCAGATAACAAATTGAATTAGAGTCACAAGAATGAGAAATTATACAGGGAATGCTTATATCCATTTACTAATTTAAAAACAAAGAAATTAAGAACACTAATCTAAGAACAAATCTGTTTATTTGCAATCCATAAATACCTTTAAAATGATGAGACATTGATAAGGAAAATAAAAGTTGTAAATGACACCAAGAAATACAGTTTTTTAGAGTGGAGAAAGTTGTTATTTAGCAAGCCTATACTGTAGAATTTTTTAATTTTTTTATTATTTCTTTAGTGTCCCATTTTCTCCTCATTTTCCTTCTTCCACTCTGCCCAGCCCCTGACTCACAGTTAATCCCTACACTGTTGTCCCTGTGTATAGGTCATTCATACATGTACTTTGTCTAGTCCCTTCCTTTTATTTCCAGCATTACCCTCCACTTCCTTCCCCTCTGTTTGCTGTCAGCTTGTTTCATGATTCTATGCTTCTGGTTGTATTTTGCTTATTAGGTTATTTTGTTAATTAGACTCCTCTTATAGGTGAAATCATATGTATTTGTCTCATTAACTGGCTTATTTCACTTAACATAATATGCAAGCCTATACTTTAGAATTTATTGCCTTCTTTTATAATGTCAACAAAAAATAAGATTATGGAATACTAAACAGGCAAGTTAAAAGCATACAAGCATCCCTACTTGTCAGCTTTGCCAAATAGTTTTTAATAGCATGACTAGCCTGCTTGAGAAGAAGAGCTGAGAAAATAGACAGTTTGTGCCCTACTGAAAACCTGAAGCTGTTATCATTATAAAAATACATGGATGTGGACAACAGTGCTAGAAACTGGACTTGGTTATTCCAGCAGAGAGCTTGAAAGAAAAAAAAATTATCTTCACAAAAGCAGTAGATATAACCTGGTCCAAATGAACAAATCATTCGATTGCTGTACAAAAAGTTTTTAAAAGCAAACTTATTTAGATCCAGTAGTACACAAAGGAAGACTAAAAAGTTCTTTAGAAATTATATAATTGTTGTTTCATGACTGATTTGATTTCTTCAAATCAATTTCTTTACTAATTTTTGCCAGCTAATTTTTAAAGTCCATGAATTCAAAGGTTGTGCTTATGAACTCAACAGCTAAATTTTTCTAGCTCATGAGTAGATTGCAAAATACCTGAGGTAACAAATGAGTGTGGGTTATTTGGGTAATAAGAATTTATTTGAGAACTCAAATTAATTAAGTGTGCCACATATTTCTAATGAATTTTCATGTGAAGCTATCGAAATACATTTTCAGTCACTTTGCCCTTTTTAAATCTATATGCATTTCAAATAAGATTCAAGCAAAGTTTATGATTCACTGAATTTTATTCATCAACACATTGCTTTCATAGACTTCTTTGATGTTTGAGAACTCTTGTGTCTTTTAGATAAGCTTTTTTAGGCCTTTTTCCCTCAAGTCAGAAAGTTATACTCCAGTAACTAAAGAAACATTCACGGATTAAAATTTGCTTTGCAACAGAGAACCAAGAATGTTCCAAAGAATTGCTAACACACATCTCCTTTATCCACAGACCAAATAGAAGTCAGGGAGCAAATACTTGACAACTGATCAGTATATTGGAAAATAAACAACAGCAGAGAAAGAAAGAAATCACATTGCAAGGCTAGAGTAAAAAGAAAAGTAAAAACATTGCTTCAAAAGTAAGGATATTGACAGGACATGTAATGAAAATGCATTCTAAATGGGATGTGTCTGGTGCAAAAGAAGATGAAAGACAAATGAAATGTGATTTATTTCTTTGATTTAGATTTACTCTAGAGAAAGGCAAAGAAAGTTTTTGTGCTCTAGTTTTGAGCTTTGAATCTAAACATTTTAGGAAGAAATGGAAAAAAGCTATTGTCTTTCTTTCCATTAATTACATTGATATTTATTGCATTGCCCACTAACAAAGGATTATTAGCCAAGTCAATTGCACTGTGGGTAATATTTAATAAATTACTAAGGGAAGTTTATAAAAATGTGTATTCCTGAATAATTCAATCTTATCACATTTTATACTGTAACATATAAACTACATGGTTTAACTTCAGTAAAACCAAATATGTCAAATACTTTCCATGAAAATTATAAGCAATCACCACATGATGTAGCAGAAAATTAGGTAGACTTTATGTCAGCAATTCATGGCCATAAATTATGGATCTATTTAATCATTTTCAAATTCAGTTCCCTTATTTGTAGGATAAGTAACTAGATAATCTCAAAGAGTAAATAAACAATGTTTGTAAAGGACCCAGTATAATGTGATTTCTCAGTAGATGATTTCTATTACAAAGCATTTTTAGGCAACCTGAAGATGAATTTTAAACTACAAAAAGCAGAAAGCATAACCTACTCAATGTCTTGTAATTGGCAGGATTGATAGAGAAAAACTGCCAAGACTCCCCTATGTAAATACATGTTTTGTGCACTGGATAAGTCTAAGGTAGTCACTCATTTAATGAGCATGTGTGACTGACATGCCTGGTGCTTTGTGGTTAGCTACTGTCATGATATTCATGTCTGCCTTGCAAACTACTCCTTAAACAGTGACACTTTGGCTGCTTCTCCTTTTCTGTTCAATTTACTGCCATATATACGTATTGCCCCACATTAAGTTTCAAAGATGAAAAGTACATGATCTGTTGCTGTTAGGCATTCACACACAAAAATTGTCACAGTAAAGAAGGTCAGTACTTTCAATAAAACGTTAAAGAAACTACTGGAGCATAAAAAAGGAACTCCTTTTTTATGGGAGGGATGGTGTTACAGAGACTAAGATAAGCCTGATGGGGAGATGATTAAGCAGCATTAAAGAGCACACAGGCCAATCCAGTGGAAGGGTTTTGTTGGTACAAGGGAGAAACACAGTCATAAAGGAGCTAGAAGTTGGATATTTCTGGATAATTGATTAGAAATATGAATGGACTACACTGATGACGGTAGATATGCTAACAAGACAAAAAAGGCCTAGAAAAAATTACATGGTGATGACTTAACTTCCTACAATACCAAAAAAATTATCAAAATTAAATCTTCACTTTTCAAATACAACACAGAACAGCATTGCCCAGATGACCAGTTGCCCAGATTGCTTATCATGAGAGTAAAAACTGGGAGTTTGCACTAAGAAATTGCTTGGATCTGGCTTTAGAGAGAAGGCAAATACTTCAAATACTGAGGTGCTGCTTTGGTTTATCAGTAATCATAAAATAGACCACATAGGGTCTGGTATCAAAATATATAGATAATGATGTATCATAGAACTGTGCACTTGACACCTATGACCTGATTAACCAATGTCACCACAATAAGTTTAATTAAAAAAGAAAAAATGTTGTACAGGAGGTGAAAGATTAAGATAGTATATAAAAATCCTTTCCTTTCTGAGGACCTTGGATTCTTCATTTGTAAAATAAGAAAACTATTAAATCTGTATTTCCGATATATTCGACACAATATGATCTTGTTAATAATATATAAACTAATAAATCAATTCAGTACCCTTGTCAATTTAGGGCACAAAAATTATATACACTGTACTGTTGACATTTAATTAATTAGAAATTAAAGGCATGCATTGTCACCATATTCATTTTCTAGGGCTACCATAATAAATTATGAGAAACTTAAATGACTTAAAACAGTAGAAATGTATTCTTTCCCAGTTGTGGAGACCAGAAGTCTGAAATTAAGGTGTTGACAAGGATATGCTCCTCCAAGGGAGAATCCTACCTTTTCAAGCATTTTATAAGGCCAAGGGGTAATTATTGGATTTAGGGCCCTACTTAATCCAGGATGATCTCATTTCAAGATCTTTGTCTGAATTGCATCTACCAAGACCTTTATTCCAAATAAGACTACATTCTGGAGTTCTAGATAGACACATTATTTGAGGACCACTATAGTCATCAATAAATTATTGAGTGATGTTCTTATTTTGCTTGTTATAAAATAATAGATTGTGTCAGCTCTCTTGTATCATGGCTTACAGCTTTTGACAATCTCATGGGACCAGGGAGATAAAAATAGAATACATGGTGAACAAGGCAGTCAGGATTTCAGTGACTAAGAGCACTGAGAAGAGGAAGCAACAGAGAAGTTAACTTTAGATAATTTTCTTCTTAAAGTATGTTTGATAAATTCTGCCACATTATAGAAAATAAGAACAAAAAGGTTAGGAAAGTAAGTGAAGATGTGACAAGATAATGGTGTTGGAGAGGCAAAATAAATGAAACTCAAAATAAATGAAACTCACCCATAAAAAAGAGTCCTGGTAAATGTCCCAGACATTTAATGAAGTCCCTGAAGGGTTAAATCCTAGAAATATGATTAGGCAAAAAATAGGCCATATGCTTCAATTAGTGTAATTCATGATTAATCACAGTGATATTCTGGCCCTCCATTTGTTTCCAAGAAGAAAATTAAAGACCAAAATCAAACAATCAAACAAATCAAATCTGATAAACAAATCCGGTGATAATCATATTATTAGAGTTATCAGAAAAGGACATTAAAGTAACTGTGATTAATATGTTTCCAAAAATTGATGACAAAATGGAGAGTTTCAATAGAGGACTGGTATTTGTAAAAAAAGATCTAATGAAAATTTTAGATCTAAAAAATAAAATAGCTGAAATTAAGAACTCAGTGGATAGATTAAATAGTGAATTAGACATAACTGAAAAAAATATTGGTGAAATAAAAACAGTCCAGTAGAAAATATTTCAATTGAAGAGCTGTGCTTAAAAAAGATAATCTGAATTATATTTTAAGTGAACTTATTGAGTTATAATTTATACATTATTAAATTTTCCCATTTTAAGTGTGCAATGTAATATAATAATATACAAATACATTTTAACATATTTGTTGTAAGAACTAATGATTTTAAGCATTTTATTGTATGCTCATTGCTATGTAGGTGAAGGATTTATGTAAGTTATTTATCCTCTTTTTATTGCTGTTAGTTTGATTAATGTGTTATAATAATTCTGTATATATTCTAGATACAAATCTTTTATTAGACGTAAGTTTGAAAATAATTTATTTCTTCAAGTCTGTACTTTGTTTTTCATTTTCATAACAGTGTTTTTCAAAAAGCAAAATGTTTTAATTTTGATACCTAATTTCTCAATTCTTATCTTCATTTTTTAGTGAAGTAAGCTTTTGGAGCCATGTCAAAGAAACCTCTTTGAACTGATGGTTACACAGCTTTTTTCCTTTGTTTTCTTTGAAACTATTTACAACTTAATTTCTTACATTTACATCTGTCTAATATTTACATCTTATCATCTTTGTTAGTATCCTATTTGTTTCTAAATAACCACATAAGAAAAGAGTTTAAACTGTAAGAACTGTTTCACACATACTTAGTTTGATAAGCTGTACTCTAGGAATTAAAACCCAAATTAAATGCACTTGCCATTTTATTGACTTTTTAAAAATTAATTAATTAATTTTATTTTATTGTTGTTGTATTACATCAATCCCCTTTTTACTCCCCTCTGTCCTCTTCCCCAACCACCCACTGACCCCCAAAGTCAATCCCACTTGATGTTTATGTCCATGGTTCTTCTGTGCTAGTTCCTTGACTAAGCTGCTCCCCTTCTTTGCCTCCTCCTCCCCCCTCCCCTCTCCCCGTTGCCCACTGAAGGTCTATTCATTGTATTCATGTATCTGGACCAATACTTTTTTTTTTTAATCAAATTTATTGAGGTGCCATTGGTTAACAGGGTCATATAGGTTTCAAAAGCACATTACTATGATCATGATCTGTATTTTACATTGAGTTCCCACTATCCAAAGTCAAACAATCTTCTGTCACTACATATTTGGCCCATTTTATCCTTTACTAATTCTCCCCTTTCCCTCTGGTAGCCACCATACTATTGTCTGTATCTCTTTGAGTTTCAGTTTTATTTCCCACAGATAATGAAATGATATAATTCTTAGCTTTCTTTTTCTGACTTATTTTGTTTAGCATACTATTCTCAAGATTTATCCATGTTGTTGCATTAGCAGTATTAAGACCTTTTAATGCATTTTGTTAAAATACAGTGTTATCTTGATATGACACATTTAATTGAGTAAGCATGTATAAATTATATATCTAGAATATCTTTATAAAATAAATTTATGTATTTATTATAATTTTCATGTTTAATGTTTAACAGTGCTACTTTTTCCTTTATTGGTTTTATTAATAGATATTTTTATTAAGTCAGATATAATAATTTATAATAATCTCACAAATTAAAGCAAAAATGAATAGGTGGTACTAAATTAAGCTAAAAATAACAAAATGAAGAAAACATTAAGAGAAATAATAAAATGAAAAGGCAACCAACAGAATGTGAAAAATATCTCCCAATTATATATATGCTAAATAGTTAATATCCAAAATATATAAATGATGCATATAACTCAATAGCAAAACAAAACAAATAATAAAAAACTAAAAACCTTAAATAATCCAAATTAAAAATTGGCAGAGGAGTGAAATAGACATTTTTCCAAAGAAGACATACAAATAGCCAACAGGTATGTGAAAAGATGCCCAACATCACTAATCATGAGGAAAATACAAGTCAAAACCACAACAAAAAAATCACCTCAAAACTGTTGAAGCAGCTATCATAAAGCAATAGCAAGTACTGGAAAAGAAACCCTTGGGCATTGTTAGGATGAATATAAATTGGTATGGCCATATAAAAAAAAACTTTGGAGGTTCCCCTAAAAATTAATGTAAAACTGCTGTATGAACCAGCAACCTTTATTCTGGACATATGGCCATAGTAAATGAAATCAGGATTTTCAAGAAGCACCCGGACTCCTGCCCATGTTCATTACAGCATTATTCACAACAGCCAAGATGTGGTATGTAAATGACTTAAGTGACCACCTATGTATGAATGGATATAGATGATCTGATGCACACACATACACACACACACAATGAAATATTATTCAGCTGAGGAAAAGAAGTAAATTCTGTCTTTTATGACAATATGGATGATGGTCGTACTCAGCATTATTATAATGCTGAGTTAAAACATGTCAGAGAGAAAAAGACAAATATGTATGATATCACTTATATGTATAAAATTTTAAAATGCTGAGCTCATTGAAAAAGGAGTTAGAATAGTGGTGCTAAGGCCTTGGGAACAAAGGAAATGTGGAGATGTTGGTTAAAACATATATATCTTCAATTTAAGATGAATACTTTCTGGGATATAATATATAACATGGTGATTTTAGTTAACAAAACTTAATTAAATACCTGAAAGTTGTTAACAGAGTAGCTTTGAAATGTTGTAATCATAAAAATGAAATGGTAATTATGTGAGTCGATGAAAGTGTCAACTAACCATAATCTGGTAGTTAATTATTTTGCCACATATAAGTATATCAAATCAAAATGTTATACACTCTAAACTAGCACAATGCTAAAAATCAATTGTATTTCAAGAAGGCTGGGAAAAAAAAAGAAAGTGGTCACAACAAATTTAGGATTTTTCTAGTTATATGCTTTATATATTCAAGCTACTTACTGTCACTTATATATTATTCCTTTTGCATATATACACTTCAGTAGCCTCACTGTACACTTCAGTAGTATACAGTGGAGTTGCACTGTACATTAATACCTTTAACTTAAATACAAATAAACATGCTTAGAGAAAAGCAAACATCCTCCCTCCTATAGTTCACCACACAGATACAACATAAATACAAACAATAATATAAGAAACAAGTGGAGTATCTTTTCCTTTTGTAAGTCTAAAGTAGTAAATGTCTAGTGACCAAAGCCAATGAAGAAAATCTGTAATTATAACATATGCCTGAAAATTAAAGAAAATGTGAAATATAATCTTCAGTTGGCCATGTAAATATGATGGCTTTGATATACAGAATTATTCATAGATCAACAATGCATAATTAAAAGTTAAAAGTCTACAGAAAAAAATGACAACCAAAAATAGAAAAAGCCACAACTTTACTGAAATTTTCCTAGCAATAAAACATTTGAGTGATTAGATATGTAAGAATACTTTCTCTATGATATTACTTACATTACTATTTACATTAAACATCTATGCATCCCTAGTACTATGCAGAATTGTATACACAAAATGTATACTATACTTTATAAAAGTTTCCTCAAGGGTAATTTTATACTACATGCTGAGCAAGGAAATTCATCCTCCCTCCAACTCTACCATATATGCTACCATAAATTTATTTCCTTCCTTCCTCCCTCTCTCTCTTCCTTCTTCCCTTCCTTCCCTTCTTCCCTTCCTTCCCTCTTTCTGTTGCTTTATTTTTAAAAAAATATTCAGTCAGGAATAGATTCTATCAGTTTTCTGGCAACTTGATCAACCTTCTGTCAGAGCTTTTATGTCTTTGCTCTCTAGTTAGATGTTTGATTAAATTGTTAAGAGTTTCTATGGCTAGGATTGACTTTTTACTTATTTCTTGGTTCTTACTGGCTTATGAAGTCATGACTGAAGCATGTCATATGTTAAAGACATTTGCAGTGAATAAATTGTTAAAGTATTTTTTAAAAGGCAATATGATGACTCTCAAGCATATATGTCATAAATTTTATTCAGTTCATTAATTAATGAAGGAATCAGAAAATATTAAAACCAAATTGAACTTTTGAGAATCAAGCTGTGTATGTGTGTGTGCACGTGTGTGCACAATTTAATTAAAACAGGAATATTTCTGGCTTAGATACCAGAGAGATGACTTACAATGTAATAAACTATAATCTACAAAGCAGAAATTATTTGCTTCTTTCATGGAAAAAAGTCTACAATGTAACATATGACTTCAGTTAGTTGAGGCTTTAATCAATAACAAGTGATTCTGTATACGCATATTACCCTGGATAATGTTTAAGTGACTTTCACTCCTGAATGATTTTGAAAAGATATGCTTCCCTGTGTCACAGGACAACTGTCTACTGGTTGTGGTATATGGGCAGTAATACCAAACCCTGTATAGTGAAGAAGGTGCTAATATGGACTGAGGAGGGTCTGGGATTAGTCCAGGCTTTCTAATAATCTGGAAAGGCAAGTTGCTGTATGATCCCAAGTATATAATGTTCTGGAAAATGCAAAACCTTGGATGCATTGAACATTTTGGTGGTTGCCAGAGGTTAGGAGGAAGAGGGGTAATAGGCAGAACACAGAGGACTTTGGGGGCAGGAAAAGTACACCATTTGGTAATGGTGGATACGCATCATTACATGTCTGTCCTAACTCGTAGAATGCACAGCACCTAAACAGAATGAACCCTAATGTAAACTATGGACTTTGGGTAATTATGATATGTTAATGTAGGTTCATCAATTGTAATAATGTATTACTTTTATTATGAAGATTAACAATGGGGGAAGCTACGTGTGTTCAGAGTCAGGGGTATTTGGAACTCTGTACTTTAATTTGCTGTGAACTTAAAAATGATCTAAAAGATAAAGTCTACTGAAAACTGAATAAATATGTAATTTCTTTGAAAAAAGAGAACAAATGTTTCCCACTTTTTGTATTATTTCTAAATCTTGTTCAATTTTTTACAAAAGAGTGAGATAGTATGTTCTTTCTAATGATAGCTATTAGTTAAATGTAGGGACATTTCTGCTAGGGAGAATATCATGGCTGATCCTATTAACTTAAAAATTCAGTTACACAAAATTACTAATTTTACTATTATTGCCATATAATTGAGTTTCACTGTAATGGTTTACTAATTTGAAATCTCACCATTGTTTTAAATATGCTTTGTAATTTGCCCTTTGAGAAGGGATTACCTTTGAATATTTAATGGCAGTAAAATGAATGATTATAATGCATAGGATTATAATAAAAATCATTTTACAAAACTATCTTTTCTTAATAAACATGGAAAGTTGGAAGTTGAAATTTTAAAAATCTTTAAATTCTAACAAGTTAACTTGGAAATGGAAAATAAAGATTTACATTTAAAAAAATAATTAGGAAAATTTTACCATATGAACAATTAATAGATTTATTAAACATTTTTAATAAAAAATAATACATATATTAAACTTCTGTTGGTGTTTATATAAACAACAGAATGCTAGAACTTAAATGGACCAGGGAAATCATTGATTGCAACCCCTTCATTTTACAGGTAAGGAAACTAAAGCTTAGTCACATAGTTCATTAGTTAGTATTGTAAAACATTATATGAATAATGAAGTAATATGCAGTTTTGTAGGAACATATCACTTACATGTATGGAGTACAACAGTTGTCCAGTGTTTGTGCTACTTGCTGAAACATTAGAGATACACAGGATAATTTTTTTATAGGCAATGAAATCAGTTTCTTGAACCGAAATGACTAGTAAAACATAACTAGCTTCACTCTATGTGATTGCCACCTTCCAAAGCAGCTGAGTTTTCAAAACGTGGGCAAAAAATAGGTTTACAGTTCTCAGTACCTAAAACAGTTTATTTTTGTATTACATTATTTTCCATATGGACAACTGTAAACCTACGTTTACCTACCACTGTATTGTTGTTACTTAGTGAAGACATGAAACTTGTGATTAACTCTGAAATGAAATTTTATCAACCCTTAAATGTATTATTTCCAGGAGATATAATTAATTTTGATGAACAAAAGCTTGCCAGATATATTTTGTTGTTGTTTTCTTCTGGTTGTTTTATAAATTTTGTAGGTATCAGAGGCTTTTTAGTATAAAATATAGTGGTTTAGAAAGCTGGTAACTTTAGTATTCTCTATTCTAGTCTAGATAAAATGATAAGAGTTAAAGAAAGCAGAGAAAGGAAACATTGACTACCTTCTATCCCTCCAGTGACAAAACATGTGTATGTCTTCAAAAGAAATACCTCTACCTGGATATGACATAGGTAACATTTTTTCTTTTTCTTTTTCTTTTTTGTTCTTAAGTTTTAAGAATTGGTAACACAGACCTCAGAAAAAATAAATGGCTGGTAAATTTAAACAGTATAATAATGTATAACTACTTCAAAAGAATAGTTCTATACTCAAGAATAATAATTTTCTCAGAGAACCAAGATGGTGGAGAAGTAAGTGGAGCTACACCAATCTCCTCCCAAGATTAATCTGGAATTACAATTTAATTAGGGAGAAATCATCCAGAATAACCAACAGAACACCAGCTGGAAAGAAGCCTTGTAACTATGGACAAGCAGAAGAGGTCCCTTTATTATAAGGTGATTGGTAGGAAGTTCTAAGATGCAAAGGGACTGTCAGGGCTTCCACAGGTGTCAGCTAAAGGGACAAAAAAAAAAAAAAATCTCAGCAGCCAGGGTAGGTTCAAAACCCTGAGCTGGGCTTCCCAGCCTATAGCAGCAAAGCTGAGAGTAAAAGGGTATCCAGCTGTGAAAAGCAAAATGCCTCCAGGTTTAGCTGGCCTGAAAGAGACAGCCAGAGACCCAGTTCTTAAAGGGACCATGCAACAAAAATACATTGACAACCACTTACCCTGGTCTTCAGGAGAAGACGGGAAAAGTGGACTAGAGACAGTTCAGGAGAGTTTGGAGCAGTGCCTTTGAAGAGAGAAATGAGGGAGCAGCTGAAGAGGTCTCAGTGCTGACCCATTCCCCCATACAGCAGGCAGACGACTTTTTTCCAGATTGCAGTAGCATGAGTGGAAGCCGTACACCACAGAAATTAATCATCCCTACCCAGCAGTACCTAAGCCTAATCACTGATCACAGATTAATTGGGTTAACAACTCGAGGAGACAGACAAAGGCTGTGGATCACTGGTAGTCTTCAACAGGCTGACTAGGCCCAGATTGGGACATGAACTGACATCACCAGGGGTGGATTCAATAAGTACAGTAGGTACACCTCTAGAACATAGAAGATCACACTATTCAGACAGGAAGTCAAAGCAGACCAATCTAAGAAACAGAAACAAATAAGAGTCACCTAAAATGGGGAGACAAAAAAAAAAAAAAACAACAAGTCCCCATTGAAAGAATTTCCACAGCGCAACAAAATGAAAAAAGACTGAAAAAGAATGAAGAAGTTTTAAGAGAACTGCAGGAAATCATGAAACCTAATAATATCTACATCATAGGGATACCAGAGGAGGAGAAGAGGAGCAAGGGATAGAAAACCTGTTTGAAAAAGTAATGACAGAAAACTTCCCTAACTTGAGAGGAAGAAAAGTCATGCAAGTGCAGGAAGCATAGAGGATCCCAATGAAGATGAACCCAAACAGGCCCATTCCAAGACACATCATAATTAAAATGTCAAATTTCAAAGACAAAGAGAGAATCCTAAAAACAGCAAGAGAGAAACAGCTAATAATATACAAGGGGGCTCCAATAAGGTTATCAGCTGAATTCTCAACAAAAACACTACAAGCCAGATGGGAATGGCAAAAATATTCCAAGCAATGGAAAAAACAAAGGCCTACAACCAAGATTACTCTACTCAAGAAGGCCCTTATTCAAAATGAAAAGTGAAATAAAGAATTTCCCGGACAAAAGACTATATCTCCACCAAGCCAGCATTTTAAGAGACGCTAAAGAGTCTGCTTTAAGAAGATGAAGAAACAGAGACAGACAGACAGAAACACAGGTACAAAGGGTAAAAATGACAATGCATAAGCACCTATCAATCATAACTTTAAATGAAAATGGGTTAAATGCACCAGTCAAAAGACATAGGGAAGGATCAAAGATGGCAACAGAGTAGAGAACAGTGCTGATGGTGTTCTCGAGTACCAGAGCAGCTGGAGGACAGGATAGGGAGCGCAAGACGTCTGCAGGTCCCTAAGAATTGGAGGGGTCCGCATCTGGACTCAGGAGAGCAAAGCCCAGAGGCTGTAGAGACCTACAGGAGAGCAGTCCACAGGTCCAGAATACAACCAGACAGCCCAAATAAAGGCCACACCAAGAACAACAAGTGGAGAAAATCTGGGAGAATGCAACATTGAACTCCACAAATCTCCTAACAATGAAGGGTGCTCAACTAAGGCAAGGAAGCAAAACAGATTAATCCAAGGAAAAAAAAAAACAAACAAAAAGCAAGCAACAACAGACACCCAAAATGGGGGGAAAAAGAATCAGTCCATCACCAAAAGGAAAGGAAGAATCCCCAGAAAGACCACCAAAAGAAATAGAGGTACAGGAAATATCAGATAAGGAATTGGAAAGAATGATAATAGAGAAGCTCAATGAGCTTAGCCAGCTCAAAGAAAACTATAAACAACACCAGGGAAGTTACAAGGAACTTACTGAGAGCTACAACAGCATCAAAAAGGACATAGAAACTATCTAGAAGTGCCAGGAGGAAATGAAGAATACAATTTCTGAATTGAAGAATACGGTAGAAGGAATGAACATTAGGCTAGAGGAAGCAGAGGACCGGATCAGTGAGTTGGAGGATAAGGCAGACAAATACTCCAAGACAGTAGAAGAGAATAAAAACAGGCTGAACAAGATTGAAGAGAGTTTAAGAGAGCTGCAGGACAACATGAAATGTAACAACATCCGTATCATAGGGATATCAGAAGGAGAAGAGAAACAAGGAATGGAAAACCTGTTCCAAAAAGTCATGATAGAAAATCTCCCTAACATGATGAGTGAAAACATTAATCAAGTTCAGGAAGCACAGAGGGTCCCAATGAAGATCAACTCAAACAGACCAACACCAAGGCACATTATTATTAAAATGGCTAATTTCAAAGACAAAGAGATAATCCTAAAAGCATCAAGAGAGAAACGAAAAATAACATTTAAGGGGGCTCCAATAAGGCTATCAAATGATTATTCAACAGAAACAAGCCAGAAGGGAATGGCAAAAAGTATCTCAAGTAATGGTAAACAAAGGCCTGCAAACAAGAATACTCTACCCAGCAAGGCTCTCACTCAAGACAGAAGGAGAAATAAGGAGTTTCCCAGGCAAGAAATGCTAAAGAGTCTGCTTTATAAATAAACAAATAAATAAAATGAAGAAACAAAGAAAGCCAAAGAGGAATACAGATACAAAGGGAGAAAATGGAAATGAATAAGTATCAATCAATAATAACCTTAAATGTAAATGGATTAAATGCACCAATCAAAAGACACAGGGTAGCCAAATGGATAAGACAACATGACCCACATATATGCTGTCTTCAAGAGACCCACCTCAGAACAAAAGATTGACACAGATTGAGAGTGAAGGCATAGAAAACTATATATCAAGCAAATGGACACAAAAGAAAAGCTGGAGTAGCAATACTTATTTCAGACAAAATAGATTTTACAATGAAGGCCATAAAAAGGGACAAAGATGGACATTTGATAATACTTAAGGGGACAATCCATCAAAAAGAAATAACTCAGATAAACATATACTCACCCAACATAGGAGCTCTGAAATATATAAGGAAAATCTTGGAAGACTTTAAGAAAGACATAGACAGCAACACACTAATAGAAGGGGATTTTATTACCCCACTATCAACAATGGACAGATCTTCCAAACAAAAAATCCCCAAAGATGTTGTGCTATTGAACACTACTCTAGAGGAAATGGACCTAACTGATGTCTACAGAGTCTTTTACCCCAAAGAAGCAAAATACACATTCTTCTCAAATGCACATGGATGATTCTCTAAGATAGACCACATGGTATGTCACAAGACAAGCCTCCACAAATACATGAAAATTGAAATTATATAAAGTATCTTCTCAGATCACAATGGCTTGAAACTAGAAACCAACCTTAAGGGGAAAACCCCAAAATTCTCTAACTCATGGAGACTGAATAACATGCTTTTAAGCAATGAAGGGGTTAACAATGAGATCAAAGATGAAATAAAAAAGTTCCTGGAAACAAATGACAATGAACACACAACAGCCCAAAACCTCTGAGATACAGCAAAGGTAGTTCTCAGGGGGAAATTTATAGCAATACAGGCCTTCTAAAAAGGTCACAAGAAGTTTATAAAAACAAACTAACCACAAAGCTGCAAGAACTACAGGAGCAACAACAAACAAAGCCCAGAACAAGTAGAAGGAAGGAAATCATCAAGATCAGGGCAGAACTAAATAACTCAGAGATTCAAACTACAATTCGATGAATCAACAGGTCCAGAAGCTGGTTCTTTGAAAAAAATGAATGAAATTGACAAGCCTTTATCCAGACTCATCAAGAAAAAGAGAGAGAGGACCCAAGTAAACAGAATCAGAACTGACAGAGGGGAAATCACAACTGATACCTCAGAAATACAAAAGATTGTAAGAAATTACTGCAAACAATTATATGACAAAAAAATATAACAACCTGGATGAAATGAACACATTTCTGGAAATGTATAATCTACCAAAACTGAACCCAGAAAAAGCAGAAAGCCTGAATAGACCAATCACAACTAGTGAAATTAAAAAAGTCATCCAAAATCTCCCAAAGCACAAAAGCCCTGGACCAGATGGCTACACAGGTGATTTTACCAAACATTTAAAGAAGAACTAACTCCTATCCTTCTCAACCTATACCAAAAAATACAGGAAAAGGGAAGACTCCCAAACTCGTTCTATGAGACCAATATTATTCTAATCCCAAAACCAGGGCAAGACACAACTAAGAAAGAAAGCTATAGGCCAATATCTCTGATGAACATAGATGCTAAAATTCTCAACAAAATATTGGCCAATTGGATTCAGCAGTATATTACAAAGATCATACACCATGATCAAGTGGGTTTCATCCCAGGGATGCAAGGATGGTACAACATTCCTAAATCAATCAATGTAATACATCACATCAACAAATTGAAAGATAAAAACCATATGATCATATCAATAGATGCTGAAAAAGCATTTGATAAAGTACAGCAACAATTTATGACAAAAACCCTGAGCAAAATGGGAATAGAGGGAGCATACTTCAACATCATAAAGGCCATCTATGAGAAACCTGAAGCCAACATCATACTTAATGGACAAAAACTGAAAGCTTTCCCCCTAAGATCAGGAACGAGACAAGGCTGCCCACTTTCTCCACTTCTATTCAACATTGTCTTGGAAGTTCTAGCTATAGCCATCAGAGAAGAAAAAGGA
>PVIW01010906.1:0-40998 GCA_004026585.1 Noctilio leporinus | reverse complement strand
AGTGGTGTGGGGAGAGGGTGGGGGGGGGTGAGGGAGGGGGGAGAAGGAGGGGGGAGGGAGAGAGAGATTTCTCGAGCCCCCTTCCCACGCACGTCTTGTGCCTCTGCGACCACAGAGCCTGAGAGTCCGCGATTCCCAGCCCCCTCTTTGGGAACCACCAGACTTAGGGGGTTTTCTGGGGCACCCGAAAAGAGATAGCCAACTTCGCGGGCTAGGGCGCCCTGTCTTGTCCGGGGTGGGGAGCGGGGCAGAGAGCTCGCGGCGGCCCAGAGCGTCCACACGTTCCGGCTCACCATTAGGCTGCGACGTCATAATTAAGCGCAAACTTGATTCCGAGAATGTAGGAGCGGAGTTGGAGCCTCTGCGGAGGGAAGTTGGGAATGTTACCTTGATCTTGGTTCTGCAACTTTGAATAAGAAAAGGGGTAATTGGTTGCTCTTATTGCTACTTTTCGTCTTAGGACCCAAACTTGGGATGTTTATTTTCTTGATATCTCATCTTACAGGGACTCTGTGTGGGGGGAGTGGGGAGTTTCCCCCGAAAAATCCTGCTAACCTTACCCAGTATAAACTTCTTAGGAATAGAGAACTTCAACTCCTGCCGCTCTTTAGTCTGTTTCCCTTTTGGGGCTGCTTGCTGGGTTAAAAAAAAAGAAAGCTAAACATTTGGGGAGTTAGTGTTTTAGTGCTTCTTGAGCCTTGCGGGCAAAAAAGGGCTTTCTGCAGAGTCTAACTTGACTCGCGTCTGTGGGGGCTACTCCTGGCCTCGAAGGGTTGATTCTGCTTCTCAAAGGACAGGAAATGGTGAAGGTGAAAGCAGAGGAAGAATGCTTAGCCTTTGGGAGTGAAAGGAAGCAGAAATGGTTTGGGATATGGCTCAGGACTGTAGGTAGCGAAAGGGGTTGAACCACCCCTACTTAGATGTTAACATTAGTCAAGGGATTATCCCTGAGTGGGATTTCACCAAAATTTAGGCGAGTTTGGCTTTCACTTACCTCTTCACTTGCTTCTCGTCCAACTCTTAATCATCATCATCGTCATCCATTAAGTGGACAGTTGACAATTTCCCAAATCTTTTTTAAAACATCAGCACAAAAGCTTTAGAAAATCTTGCTACTTTTAATTATATGTAAGTGCAATCTGAAGTAGAAACCTGTGCTGAAGGGACAGGCTCTGGATGGGTTTCATAGTTCCCTCTCCACCCAACCAAATAGCTGAGTTAAGCTCCTAAATATAAGTGTTCTGGAGCCATCACTATTTTTCTCCTCTGAAAGAGACAAGATGTAATCTCTCCCAGAAAAGCTCTGGTCTTCCTTTCTCTGCAATAATGAAAAGACACAGTAGGGAAGGGGTTAAAAGTCTTGCAATCTGAACAAACATAAGTCCAGCTGCCTGCCACTCCAGAAGCTAATACTGCAGAAGCAGGTGTTAATAATGTAAAGGAAAGTGGTTTTATTCAGGTGCTGGCAGCATGGAAGATGGACTCTCAAAACCCATCTTAATATTTCAGTGCATGCAGGGGTTTTTATAAGAAGGGAGAGGAACAAGGAGAACAAAGATCTAGGGGAGAGGCTGTGGATGTACAGGCAGTGTTCTTGCTGGCTCCAATATGGTCTTTAATGTCAGCATCCTGGAACTGGCTGGTCAGTGCCAGCCAATTCCTGCAAGTAGGGTGGTCTGCATCAACGGAAATCGTCAAGGCCATTTCTTGTATAAGCAGGAACTGGAACTGCAAGCACTTGAAATATGCTTACAAAGTAATAACTATCAGTGTGTGAGTTCTTTTTATCAGTTTGTTAGTACATCTTATTCTAATTCCATTTCATGAGACGTCAGAGTAGCATCAAATTTTTTATTTCCTGCTACATACACTCTGAGCAAGCTACCAGAAAGTGGCAAGCCCCATAATTTTCACTTACTTGTTTGTCATGTTGCAAATGTTGCTGAATCCATGATGGTAGGCAATTTTGATTCTCACTTCTCTGTGTGTCTGTCTCCTTTGAAAATGGAAATTGAAATTATTGCTCTGCCCTCACTAACTTTCCCTTTTTATTGAAGGTCCCCCATGAATTGAATACTGTCTTAATGCAGTAGAAGAACACAAGTGTTGTAAGTCATGGCCCTTACCCATTATAAGCTTACAATCTGTTTAGTTAGTATTTATTAAGCACCTATGCCAGTCCAAGTTGAGGCTGGGGCTGCAAAGTTGAAAACTGTTTTAGGACCCTAAAAAATACAAATGACTAACTAGAATACAATGAAAGTATGTAAGTAGGAGATAATCTGAGAACAAAAGACAAGAATATAAAACAAGTAAAACAAGAAAGACTGACCCTGGCTGGTAGCACAGTGGTTAAGGTGCCGGCCTGCAAACCCAAAGGTTGCAGGTTCGATCCCCCAGCCAGGGCACATAACCAGGTTGCAAACCAGGTCTCCAGTCAGGTCTGTGGCTGGAGGCAGGTGAAATGCAACCATACATTTATTCTCTCCCTCTCTGCCTCTCTCCCTTCCTCTTTCTCTGGAAATAATAAAATAAAATCTTTAAAAAAAAAAAAAACAAGAAAGACTGGTAAATATTTTAATAAAAAATAGATACAATGTTATGGGGTTCATAAGAGAAAGATGCTCAGATAGTATGTGATAAGAATAATTGCCGATCAACAAATCATTAATTATGAGAACTTGGGATCACAGATTAATATTAAATACTGTGCTAGATGTTATGTACTAAGAAATAAAAGGAAGGTCGGTCATTTTTTTAAATCTCAAAATAAATATACATAGTAAGGGAAATAGGAATGTACCTAAGGGGTCAGTGAGATCCAATATTTGATATCAGATCCTTTCTGATAATACAGAAACATCATTGTAGTTGTAGATATAAATGATAATTCCCATACTTTGTGAGTTTGAATTTCAGTAT
This sequence comes from Noctilio leporinus, assembly GCA_004026585.1. Lineage (NCBI taxonomy): Eukaryota > Metazoa > Chordata > Mammalia > Chiroptera > Noctilionidae > Noctilio > Noctilio leporinus. The sequence goes on along the minus strand of PVIW01010906.1, from coordinate 38,076 downwards.
CAGATATCACAATGTAAACCATGATTTATTTTCAAGTGAGTTGTAGAAATAAAAATGTTATGTGTTCAGAAGGCAAAAGCAGTTATATAGAAAGACTTTATAGAGAGGGGCTTGACCAATGGAGGGTAGACAACTGGCATTTATTGAGAACTTACCATATATCAAGCATTATGCTAAGCTCTTTAATTCACATTTGTTCTTTATTATCCCAAGAGCCATATTTTTGTCTTCTATCTCATTTTATAGGTGTAGAAACTGATGTAGAGATTAATCTGCTTGGCTTGTGTCACACATCTAGGAAGTAAGTGGTGCAATTGGGAGTCAAGCTTAGCCCTGTCAAGCTTCAAAGCCCATGCTCTTATCCATAAATAGTATTTTAAAAAATACATAGAGGTGAAATGCCAGGCATCTGTGGTGGCTTATATATAACCTCACAGTAAACTTAGATTAAACCAGGGAGGCATAAAAAGTTGATAGCCTTCACTTGTGTTGGCATCAGCCTGTCCTATAAATAAACCTGGAGTAAGCAGAAATTCTCCTCATTAAGGATTTCTACAGGGAATGGTGTAATTATGGATTTAAGGTGAAGAATGAATGGCAGTATAAGGAAGGATGAAATTTCAGAACAAAGATAGAGGGCAGAGATGCTCTGTGTGGTGATACAGGCAAAGAGGGCCCAGATCAAGAAACTGCAGAAGGAGAATGAACTGGTAACTATTAGTCTAGGATTATCTCAAAAGAGTGGAGGCAGGGGAACTGAGCAATCTGCTATAGATGTGCTTGGGCAATGCCTCAACAAGAAACCTGTCTCTCCCAATTCCTGATACAAGATTCAGAATGGTTTGCGTTGAGTTCACAAGACAAATACACTTTCAATTTATGTGAAAGGATGATAAGCTCTTATTTAACAAGTATTCATTTTATTATTGTTCACCATAGGAATGTAGTGGTTTCCATGGGGAAATGGCCCTGTTGTAGCTTTACCTGTGAGCAGGTTCGTTCTTTCTTTCTTTCTTTCTTCCTTTCTTTCATTTTCTCTCTCTGCCAGGTTCTCTCTTTCTAAGTGGAAATATCCTTTGCCTTGACCAAGACAATTGGGTTTTTTATTTCAACCAGCACGTCAGGTATGTTCTGACACCTCCCACATTTCAATCTATCTTTGCTTTTTTCTCTTTCAGATTAGCCTGGGTTAAAGTACCTAGAGACCCAAGGATTGCTTCAGGTCAATAGTCCCTACTGGAGAAAACGATATTGGTAAATAAATTATATTCACATTATACAGTTTGGAACTACTGAAAAGAACCTTAGGTTTAAAATCTTTCTGCCAAAGTGCTACCCTTTAGTGTGTGTACACCAGCAAATGTTTTCTAGCTATATCCATACTTGCAAAGGGAGATAGTATTTTGAAAACTCCTAACACTATATGTTTTAAGAAAAACTAGTTATTGATTTTGGTAGTAAATACTTCAACTTTCAGAGCTCACAGGCTTACCTAGGAATGATGGGAGTAAAATCACTGTTCTTACACCAAAGTAAATAAAAGACCACTGATCTTTTGATATCAGTAGTCGGAGTAAGCTCCTGTTTAAAAGTGTTCAATGTAAAAAAGATGGTCACACTATAAAATTCTGTCTCTCCTTATGATAGAATTTAGGAGGTATACATACAAAAGCAGCAAGACAATTGACAACTCAAAAAAATCAAGAAGAGTATGAGACACTCTGTAGGGAGCAATATCTTTCCCTTGACTATTGGCTTGCATAAGTGGGATGTTATTATAAAAGATTGGTGGTAAATGTGAAAGAACAAGAGACAGTCAATGAAATCAAGAAGAAATTGGAGCGGAAAATAACCAAAGCACAGATATTCAAAAATGGTACTGTTTGGTATGAGGGAGAGGGTTGGGGAGGGAGAAAAGAGAGAAATAGAAACACATAGAGAGGCACATACATCGAGCAAAACAGGTTAAAGAATTGAAGATGAAAGCATTTAGATGATTACTGTGATCCGCTAGTGAAAAAACATTCCCAAAAATGGTGCACAAAAGAAAAGAGTAAATGAGAGGGAACAGATACAAATTAAAGATCACCAGGAATACAGATTTGAGGGAGAGAACTTATAGAGCAAAGACTCAAGGGAAGATTCTTGAGAAAAAGCCAGAACCAGTCACCTAGAGCAGAGAAGTATGAGAGAATAAAGAAAAATATAAAAGTGTTTGAAAGTGTTATTGCATATCCATTTTTCCAGCCAGTCAGATTAAAAGTGAATATTCTTATGGAAACATCTCAAAATATAGAAGAGAATATAATTGTAAAATCTTACCGAAGAAAATTCTTAATTAGGTCACCCTTTTTGAGAAGTCAAATAAAAATAAAAGATCAGTAAAGTTAATGCTTTTCTGATAAAATTATGTCTCAAAAGAATTTTTATATTTTAATTTTAATTTTTTAAAAAGATTTTATTATTTTTGAAGAGAGGGGAAGGGAGGGAGACAGGGAGAGAGACATTAATATATGGTTGCCTTTCACCTGCCTCCAGCTATGGACCTGGCTGGAGACCTGCTCTGGCTGAAATCGAATCAGTGACCTTTTCACCGATCCACCAGCCAGGGCCTCAAATGAATTTTTTAAATGTTAATTCTCATCTGTCCCCCGAGTTAAATGAATAGTCCCATTTGTATCAGACACAGAAATACCAGAAAGCTCTGGCCTTGGAAACTAGCTTAGCTATTTTTAGTTGTCTGTGTTCAGGTTGCTTTTGTTCTCTGATGTTCAGTTTCCTCACCTGTGAAGTGGGATTAATAATATAGCATTTATGGGTAGATTATGATTTCTGTGAAGCATTAGCACATATTAGATGTTTCATAAATGTTAGTTTTTCCACTTGGGAAGACCTGGGTGGGTCAGTGATTGTGAAAAAAGAATTGTTCTAATCCACCTCTCTCATTCTCCCTGCTGTGAACCCTATAAGGTTATCTTGATGAGATTGCTACAGGTAAGTATATGGTCTTTCATTTCCCATTCATACCATTATGTACCCTGACTGGGAATCAAACTAGCAACCTTTGGGTTCGCAGGTTGGTGCCTATCTACTGTGCCACCAGCCAAGGCAAAATGCTGGAATTTCTTATGCTCAAGAGCCTACCCTTTAAAAATAACATCGTGGATAAGGCACCGGCCTGCAAACCCAAAGGTCGCAGGTTCGATTCCCCAGCCAGGGTACATAACAAGGTTGCAAACCAGGTCTCCAGTCAGGTCTGTGGCTGGAGGCAGGTGAAAAGCAACCATATATTGACGTCCCTCTCTCTCTCTCCCTCTCTGTCTCTCTTCCTTCCCCTCTTTCTAAAAATAATGAAATAAAATTTAAAAATAAATAAAAAATAACATTGAAGCCCTGGCTGGTGGCACAGTGGATAAGGTGCTGGCCTGCAAACCCAAAGGTCATTGGTTTGATTCCTAACCTGGGCATATAATGAGGTTGCAAGCCAGGTTTCCAGCCACGTCTGTAGCTGGAGGCAGGTGAAAAGCTGCCTTTAGAAAGTTCATTCTTAACTAATTCAGAATATAATAATTCCCCTGGAATAAGATGTGTTGATGATTAAATGAGAAAATAAATGGTATTTTCATATATGGCAGACACTTTTTATCTTTTTATTTTCTTCCTCTATACCTTTCTTTCTTTCTTTTTTTTAATTTTTTTTTTGCTATTGGATTATCAACAGAAAATATGAGTCATGATACATGAGGTACAGTTTGATGAGTTGAAATATGTACAGTAACACCATGGTCAAAATTTCTTGTTTGTAAACCTTAGGAACTTGCTTGGGCTATTATTATAAAGAAAAGGAAAAATCAGTATGCAGTACTTTAAGGTATTTCACATTATTGTGCCTCACAGAAGATTGGGACCCAGGCAGCCAGTACTCCTACCAACTCTTGTTTCTGCATCTGTCCTTGCACCTGCTCATTCTTTTTCTGCTCACTTCTCTTCTATGTCTCTCTTCTATGTTCTCATAACAGAAGATGAGAACCTCTCTGCTTTCTCATTACCTCATGCTATTGTCTATTCTTTCTCTTTCTGTATTTAACACATACACCCTACCCCCACCATGGCTCAACTGGATCATTCCTACTGACCCATAAATATGTCAAGTTTAAGTCAGGTATTTTAGAAAGTCAGTACTAGCTGCCTGCATCTTGGCTTCAGTAGTGCTCATCAGTCCACCAAAACCCTTTTCACTGAGTCATCAGAGCTCCATGTAGTAAATTTAGTGGACAGTTAGTGTGGGCTGGTAAAAGAATGACAGAAGACTTGGCAGGCTTTTGGCAACAAAGGCAGCATGGGAGAGGGATCAACAATTGAAGGGTAGGAATCCAGTCCTTAGAAAACAAGAAGTCACGAAAATCAATAGTCCAGAGCAGCTAGAGATCAGGCAAGGAACCAGTGGAACTCATTTAAGGAGCTGAACCAAGGGAACAAGATAAGCAAGCAGTTACAGGATTCAGGATAAAAGGCTGGAATAGGAATAGAATTGCTGACAATTCAACTGTTGAATTTGGTTCCACTAGGGATGGGACAAGCCTTAGTCTTAGGCTGAGCTGAACTATTTGTTGAGGGTTACGAAAGCCCAAAATGGGAACATTTATCATGTTACAGGAACAGGGGACAAAAGATAATGACTATAACTCTTATTTCTAAATCAGGTACATGAGATAAGAATGAACTCATTGAAACCTGCCTGATGTTATCTTTAGCCATGAAAGCTGAAATGCTTGAAAACAGCCTTAGGATGGAAAGTGTACAATATTGGAGTTTTGTTTTAAATAGATTAATTATAAAGTCTTAAATGGATTGACATTACAAATTATAACAAGGCTGAACAAAAGTACATTTTATCCCTGAAGAGGGGTGGTAAGCAGGTCAGATTTGCCAGAATAGCATAGGCTTTCTAAAATTCACCTGTTACCAGTTCTGGATAGGCATCTCAGTTGGTTAGAGCATTGTCCCCAAATGCCAAGGTAGTGGGTTCAATCTCCAGTCAGGGACCATAAAGGAATCAACCAATGAATGCATCAATAGCGGTATAACAAAACAGTGCTTCTCCCTCTCTAAAATTAATTTTTAAAATAATTTTTTAAATAAATAAAATTTAACTCTGGCTGGTGGCTTGGTGGAATAGCCCTGGCCTGCGAACCCCAAGCTCACTGGTTCGTTTCTCCAGTAATCAAGTTGCAAGCCGGGTCTCCAACCAGGTCCATAGCTGGAGGCAGGTGAAAGGCAACCATACATTGATGTTTTTCTCGCCTTCTTCCTCACTCCCTGCCCTTCTTTCAAAAAAAAATAATGAATAAAATTGTAAAAATAAATAAAATTTATTTTATCAATATAATGAATACACTGTACCTCATGTATCATGACTCATTTTCTGTTGATAATCCAATAGCAAAAGAAAGAAAGGTATAGATGAAGAAAATAAAAAGATAAAACATGTCTGCCATATATGAAAACACCATTTATTTTCTCATTTAATCATCAACACATCTTGTTCCAGGGGAATTATTATATTCTGAATTAGTTGAGAATGAACTTTCTAAAGTCTCCCATATTGACAAAATTCTATTGAAAGGATTAAGTTTAGCCATGAATTTATCAAATTTTCTGGGATGTCAATATGACATATTTAGATATTTTCTTTTTTTGACCCATGGACATGGAAAACGAATGGGAGGGCTGTTGAATGTAGGAGAGGGGATGGGTGGGTGGGGCAGAGGGGAGCAATGAGGGAAAAAATGAAACGATTGTAATACAACAACAAGCAATTAATAAAAAATTTTTAAAAATATGCATGGGTGGAAGAACAAAATGTTTTTTATTGTTGTTCAATTACACTTGTCCCCATTTTTCTCCCATTGTCCTCCCCTGCCCTGCCCACTACCCCTCCTTGCTCCCACAGTAAATTCCCACCCTGTTCTCCATGCCCATAGGTCCTTAATACTTTTTCCCTGACCGACCCTTCTCTTTCCCTGCTATTCCCCTCCCTGTGCCCCTCTGTTCACTGTCAGTTTGTTCCTTTATACCATGTCTCTGGTTCTGTTTTGCTCATTTGTTTCCCTTGTTCATTAGGTTCCCCTTATAGGTGAGATCATATGGTATTTCTCTTTCACTGCCTGGCTTATTTCACTAAGCATAATACTCTCCAGTTCCACCTATTCCGTCATAAAGGGTAGGCATTCTTTCTTTATGCTGTATGGTATTCCATTGTGTAAACATGCCAGTCTTTTGATCCACTCATCTATTGATGGGCACTTAGGCTGTTTCCAGCACTTGGCTACAGTAAATAACGCTGCTATGAACATTGGGGTGCATAGGTTCTTTTGAATTTGTATTTCAGGATTCTTAGGGTATAATCCCAGCAGTGGGATTGCTAGATCAAAAAGCAGTTCCGTTTTTAGTTTTTTGAGGAAATTCCATACTATTTTCCACAGTGGCTGAAGAAAACATAGTAAAATTTCAGATATCCCGTGCAGCAATATTTTTGCTGATATATCTTCTAGGGCAAGGGATATAAAGGAAAGAACAAGTGTGACTATATCAAAGTAAGAAGCTTCTGCATGGCTAAAGAAAACAGCAAAATGAAAAGGGAACCAACCATATGAGAAACCATATTCACCAATGATACCTTGGGCAAGGGTGAAATCTCCAAAATATATATAGAACTCATATGACTCAAAACCAGGGAGACAATCCAATAAAAAAATGGGCAAAGGGCTTGAACAGACACTTCTCTGAGGAGGACCTACAGAGGGCCCAATGATATATGAAAGGATGCTCAACATCACTAGCCATCAGAGAGATGCAAATTAAAACCGCAATGAGATACTACCTCACACCTGTCAGAATGGCCATCATTAACAAGTTGGCAATAAAGTCCTGGTGAGGATGTGGAGAAAAGGGAACCCTAGTGCATCGTTGGTGGGAATCTAGGTATGTTTTTGTTTTGTTTTGTTTTTTTACCCAGGTGTTACTGATTTATTCTTAGAATGGAGGGAGAGAAGCCCCAATATGTGGTTATCTTTCACATACCCCTAACTGGGGACCTGGCCCGCAACCCAGGTGTTCCCTGACTGGAAGTTGACCTGGCAACTCTTTGGTTTGCAGGCCAGTGCTCAAGTCACTGAGCCACACCAGGCAGGACTAGATGTTCTTTTATATTTTATATTAAAGCTGTGTTCTGTACGTATGATTTTATCGTGGTTGTTTTTGTAATTTTTGTCCAATATCCCTTTTTCTGGTAAACAAAATTCCACCCTCCTTTCAGAGACCCTCCCCCACCCAAGTCCCAGCCAGTCATAATACCCAATTCTCTTGGCTATATGATTGGCGTCAGTGTAGCTAGTGGTTGGCTACAGGGATTAGGACGTGACCCTAATGGTACCAATTAGAACTCTTCCCTGTTTCAACAGGTGGGACCAAGAACATTTCTTAAAAAATGTGTATTAGGCCTGGGACTTTGGTTTGTGTGGGACTTGAGAGTTAGTAATGTACTTGTAGCCCAGGAGCCCAGCTCTAGGCAGGTTTACTCTGGATTCAGTGATATCTAAAAACAACAGTGAAGCATTGGAGAGGGAATTCATACTAATTTATTCTTGTGGCAGCAAGCAAGAACAGGAATCTAATCTTTTTTTCAGCCTTGTGGCAGGGGTTAAGGACAGGAGCCAAAGCATTTGCACTGCCTAAACAACAGGGGCTCCCTTGTATGGTATATATTAGAAAGTGGCATGCAGCCAACCAGAACTGTGAGAATAGCATAACACTAAGAAATTCTCTTAGGTAAAGGTAACCTGGGAAGGTACATGTATGTGGAGGTGGGGATCCTGGCTATGGTCACCCTGACACAACACCCTTCCAAGATTGTCACCTCACATCTATGTGACAGGATTCTTTCCGAATGGGATTCTTTTCTTTCAGTACTGGAGTACTGTTACCCAAATCTCACAGTAGCAATACAAGCTGCAACAATAGAAGAAAATACTAACTACGATGTGTAGAGCTGTAATTAAAACTGGACACTATCCAGAGGCTAAGGAGGCCACCAGGCCCCAAGTGGGTCAGCATCAGTCCAATGTAGCCACTGCCAGGCAGTCATTGGCGGGTTGTACTCTCCATGGTAAGCCAGTGACAGCGCTGTTTGGCATCTCTGTGCAGACCCAACATGCTGAGGCATTTGCCATATCAGCGAAGGTGATACCAAGTCCACGTATACATTTCTATAGACCAATCGCAAGGGTGATAAAAACATCTTTTAGTGGTACTAACAAGGGTAAGTCCTGCCTGTCCAATAGGATGCAAGAGGAATCTTGAGCTAACACAGTAGCAGTTATTAGAGTCCCTTCCCAGGTTTGTATGCTACACTTTTACTCCCCTCCCCAGGGGAGTCACTGTTGGGTTAAGGTTATTGGGGGAGGGGCATATATTGATCATAATGAAAGAACAAAACTGCCCCTCAGGATACTTGTGGCCTCTGCACCCTTTGGCCTAACCACCATGACCTGAGGAGGCCATGTGGCTATTACCCAAGGTATACATATCAGGTTGGCTTGAATACCCCTTGTAGCTACTAATGCTAACCATTGTTGATCCATGTGGTGAAATTCCTGAGTCCAGGTCCATTGCACCATGCCACCCGGATTCAAGGCTGTCAGTGCAGGCAAGGGAATGTCATTCTGTCTTCCAAAACCAGACTTCAACATTATCATCTTTGGTATGTACTTGCAGTTGTATAGGGGCTGCTGGTAGTTAAAGCAAGGAATCAGTAGGGAAGAGTGCTCCTTTCCGTGGTTGCTTATTGAGGATGTGTACCACAGTCCATAACCATGAGACCTACTCCTTCATGGATCTTGTCTTTGTCAAAAGTCCCTTTATTAATAACCTTTCAATGATGCCAGCCCCCTGTGGATTATACGGGACATGAAACTTCCATTAGATGCCAGATCCTTTACCCAGGCCTGTAACCCCTTTTTACAGTAAAATGAGTTCCTTGGTCATTCTCTATATAATTAGGGAGCAGCCATGAGTGGCAAAAATTCTTTTCTAAAAAGTGCTTCTTGGTGGTCTGCTGATCAGTATGCCTGGTGGGGAATGCCACCAACAAACCTGTTGCAGTATTCACACAGGTAAAAGCATATCAAAAACCTTCCAAAATTGGTAAGGGACCAATGTAATCTACTTGCCATCTTACCTGTAGCAATGCAGCCCGAGCTATGTGGCCTTCCTGGGAACCCACCATAGTTGGCGCTTGGAGGAGACCACACAGTTTTAGCATGCCTGTACCACTGCATCAAAGGTCAGGTGCAATCCCCATTGTTGTTTTTTTTTGTTTGTTTGTTTTTTAAAGATTTTATTATTTTTAGAAAGAGGGGAAGAGAGAGAGGCAGAGAGGGAGAGAGACATCAATGTATGGTTGCTTTTCACCTGCCTCCAGCCACAGACCTGACTGGAGACCTGGTTTGCAACCTTGTTATGTGCCCTGGCTGGGGAATTAAACCTGCGACCTTTAGGGTTTGCAGGCCGGCGCCTTATCCACTGTGCTACCAGCCAGGGCGCAATCCCCATTGTTTTACCACTGTCCACATAGTGTGCTTACCTGTGTGAAGGAGTTGCCTATGGAGTCCCACAGCCACGTCTGACTAGAGCTTCTTCTAGCTACCATACCTGAGCAAGGGTATCTGCCTCATTTCCAGGTGAGGCTAATGGGGCATTTCCAGTAACATGGCACAGGGTTACCTGTTTCTACTGCCCTAATTTCCATAAGTCTTGCTGCATGGTCTGGCCCCACGAGGGTCTATGAGCCACCATCCATCCAGATTCTAGCCACATGGGCAACCAGAGTCAAACCATGACACATCCCAGCTGTCAGAAAATACGGCAAGAGGGGAGGGCTGGTGGGTAATGAGCCATCCACAGAGCTTATAACTCTGCCCATTGATTGCTCTGTCCTGTTCCATATTCCATCTATATGGTTTTTGTCTTCGGATGGAAGGCCAAAACTTTCCATGTGGCAGGCTGACCCCAGCTCAACCCATCTGTATACCATGCATCCTCTGGCATTGGGATCAGCCTTCTTTATAGAAACTCACAAGGGCAGTCAGCTCAGGCATTGGTCTTTCAGTCGCCTGTGTCCCAAGGTACCCTGTAGGCCCCAAGACTCTGTAAGCCCACTTAGGGGGCTTGAGGACAGGGTGCCTCCTTGATGCAAATGTGCACCCCATTTTGCTAGTGTGGGTTTTTGTACCATCCCACTTTTGGGCTTATTCATCCAGCCTACTATTGGACAGGTTGTGGTCACCTTTATGGAGGCTATGCCTGTAATAGGCTCAATAGCTACTAAGGCGTAATAGATGACAGCCAGCAGCTTTTCAATTAGGAAGTAATGAACCTCCACTCCCAAAGTTGCAACCAAGACCCAGTGGCTTTTTGGGCCTATTCCTGCTGTTACCATAGACCCCAACCATACTCTCTGAGGTTGACATGGACATCTAACATGAAGGGTCATGCTAGATCCAAAACACTGAAGGCCTGTACTATTTTTTTTTTTTTTAAAGATTTTATTCATTATTTTTAGAAAGAAGGGCAGGGAGGAGGAAGAAAGAGCGAAACATCAATGTATGGTTGCCTTTGACCTGCCTCCAGCTGGGGATCTGACTGGAGACCTGGCTTGTCACCTGGTTATGTGCCCTGACTGGGGAATTGAGCCAGCGACCCTTGGGTTCACAGGCCAGGGCCAATCCACTGAGCCACACCAGCCAGGGTGTACTGTTTTTTATATTTTAAAATATTTTATTTATTTTTAGAGAAAGGGGAAGGGAGAGAGAAAGAGAGGGAGAGAAACATGAATGTGTGGTTGCCTGTTGTGCGCCCTGCAACTGGGGATCTGGGCTACAACCCAGGCAGGTGCCCTGACTGGGAATCGAGCCGATAACCCTTTGGTTCACCTGCTGGCACTCAAACCATTGAGCCACAACAGCCAGGCTCATTTAGCTGCAGCAAAAGCCACCTCATGCTCATGTTCCCAATCCCACCTGACTTCTTTCCATACCAACATAAATTTCGGGATTTGTGCCAAATGTGAAATAAACACCCTCCAATAACCCAGCACACCCAAGAATTCCTTTTACTGCTTGACTGTTGTGGGAATTAGAAATGCCTGTACTTAATCAAATACCGCCTCTTGGCACTATCTACGTCTTACCTGACCAGACAACTCCAAAGAACTTTCCAGATAAACCAGGTCTTTGTATATTGTTTTCCTCCCATCCTCACTGTTGCAAATGCTTCAGCAAGTCAGGTGCAGCAGTTTCTAACTAAAACTGTAAGAAAGAAGCCGGCATATTATTAATATAATGACAAGTCCCCAGCTCTCATATCTGCTATAATTCAGTACACGACTGCCATCTACTGGTTCGGGATGGCAAATCTGGGTTTGGCCACATACTGCAATCCAAAATAACAGGAGAGGATTACCTGGAGTCTGATGCACATTTTGCAGCCACTGTCTCAGCGCAGGGTGGGTGGTGACAATGCATGCTTATTCATTTCCTGGCCAGAAAGCATAATGTATCCACCCCCAAATCTCATATTTTTACCAAGTTGCCTAAGGACTCCATCGCCTTTTGACAAAGCTGGCACCCCAAATTGTCCACTCCGTTTGTGAGTACGGATAAATTGTAGAGTACTATGTGACTTGCGGAGGGGGCTGGGCTTGGCACGTGGCCATTTAAGTCTTAATTTTCTGCATTACCACAGGTCATGTCTGAAACAGGGTTGGGGTCTGGACCCCACCTATCATACTAATCCACTACAACTACAACCTATCTCTGATCCCTTTATGGAACCATTTATTCTGGGCCCTCAGGGCGGCCTCTTCTGTCTCTAATAATTTTCATGCCTTCCGGGCAGCTATCAACTCCAGCCCCCAGCGCAGGTCCTCTTTCAGCTCTTGGACCTGTCCTCTCAATACAAATGATTCTCAAACTACCTCACTCAGAACTGTGAGAAACAGCCAGCCTGCAGTGCCTACTCCCTCCCTGGCACTTGTCTTCTCTAGAGAACCCCCTATCTTCAGAGCAGAAGAGCCTTCACTATTGCCTCAGGGGTCACTTCTACACCCTCCTTATCTTTCATGGGCACTCCAGCTAGTCACCACTATGAGCTACATATCCCTGGCTGTAGCTGACCTTTGCTCCTTATTTTCCGTCTGTGGTGAATCCTGTTTGCGATGCCAATTATAGTGCAGTAGCGCAGCTCCAAGCAGGTTTATTCTGGATTTAGTGAGACCAAAAAACAACAGTGGAGCATTAGAGAGGGAATTTATACCAATTTACCTCACCAATAGCTGTGGGTAAGAACAGGAATCAAAATCTGCCTTTCAATCTCATGGCAACAAGCGAGAACAGAAATCAAATCAATGCTTTATTCACCTCATATCTTTTTATGTTCCTCAAGATTTTTTTTTCATTTTTTTTCCTTTTATTTTATTGTTGTTGTATTACATCCATCCCCTTTTTGCTCCCCTCTGTCCCCCTCCCCACCCACCATGTTCCTCAAGATTTGAGGATCAAATCAGGAAACTATGGCCCAGGGGCCAACTGCTTAGTTTTGTTTGTTTGTTTTTAATTTTATTGTTGTTGTATTACATCCCTTAGTTTTATAAATAAAGTGATTTGGAACCAGGGCTGGGATTAGGGTTTTGGACTAAAATGGGGCCACATACTAAACTTGACAAGTTCCGGGTAGGCCTGCGCAACGGACCTTAACAAACTCAAAAATCTAAAGTACTACAGAGGATATAGTCTGAATTAAACTTTCCAACTAAAAGTGAGTCATGGAATGTAGTCTTTTTCTAGGTCAGACAAAGGTCAATCTTTACCCTAACTAGGCCTATCTGTTGTCTTTTTGCATCTACAAAAACCCACCTTTAGAATGTCAGGGTAATTTCCCTTTTTTCCAAACTCCTTTTAGCACTGGAACAGAGACCATAAATCCTCTCATTGTTCTTATTATCATGTTAATTGTAACTGTTACTATCCTATATCCACCTATGTAAAACAAGTGTGTGTCTATTCCCCTTTTTAGCCAATCCCAGAAGTTTCCCCAATTTTTCTCTCACTTTTCTAGTCTGCTACAAATAGATTTCATTTGTAGTACCTCTTCCTTTGATTCTAATATAGAACATTAGCTGCAAAACTTCCATTCTAGGGAGCATTTTCTCAATCCATTAAGATTTTGCTTCCTGGCAATTGTCAGTTTGGCTCAAATAAACCCATAAAAATTCTCTACATGTTTAAATGTTTCTTATATTGACAGAGTAAACAAATTAAGTAGTCTCATGGCAATGCAGGGTAGATTCTGTCCTTTTTTAAAAAATCCTCATCTGAGGATAATGTTTATTAATTTTAGAGAGAGAGGAAGGGGAAAAGAGAGAGAGAGAGAGAGGTACAGAGACAGAGAGAAACATCAATGTGAGAGACATCCATCAGTTGCTTCCTATATGCACCCTGAACAGGGATTGAACATGAAACCCAGGTATGTTGATGAATCAAACCCACAACCTTTTGGTGCACGGGACGACAATCCAATCAACTGAGCCACCTGGCCAGGGCCAATCCTCTATCTTTTTTTTTTTTTTTTTTTTAATTCTACCTTTTTTGAAGGGCTGGTTTAGTTTCTTCATGGTTAATTGGAAGCATATTTGGCATCCCCTTCCCAACCTGTTTTCATGTTGGTCTGAAAACCCTCATGCTTTTCCTGCCACTTTTCCCACCAGCTGACTATCTGGAGACTCCTGAGGCTAACAACATGAATTGTTTGTCTATAAAGCAGAGCACTGTCACATACCTTGGGAACACAGAGGTTTAACACCTGCACCTGCCAGCCATCAAGTACTAACCATGGAGCCCATATGCCAGAGTGGTGACTTGGAAGTTGAGGGTCTGGTTCAGTTCCTGGAGCAGCAGGATGTGGGCTTTTACAAGGCTCAACATCTCTGGTCCTGTAAAGGTGGAATAACAATTACTACCTTCAATAGTGTTTATGAAGGCTCTTACTTACAAAAGTGTTTTGGAAGTTGTAAACCCCTATGCCAATGTGAAATATTTCCATTGGGCTGATTTAAAAAATAAAAAGATATTCCCAAGAAATGTTGAATTAGGTTTGGCTAAATGGCTGAAGTAAGTTGAACTATACCTGAGCATGATCCTGTCTGCTCCCCTACCTGTGCCTGCTATTTTGTCATCTTGTAATGGAGACACAGGTTCGGCTGCCCAGGCCAGTGAAAGCCAAACTCGTGCAACAGGTGCTGGTGCAAAAGGAAAGAGGTTTATTTGGATGCAGACCTCGAAGAATGATGAACTCCTGTCTCACAGGCCATCCCTTCTTCCTGCTCAAGCCCAAGGTTCTTACAGGAATAGGGAAGGAAGGCTATTTTTTTCATCTACTGATTATCTTGCTAGCTTTCTGAAAGCTGCATGCTGGGGCCCTACCCATTCATTTTTCTAGTCTTCATTAAGCTCAGCTTAAGAACTTCCTCCTGTGCTATCTTGGGCAGTGGGGGAGACTCCCAGAGTTCCCTGACTATCAACTGTTTCAGGGTCGGTGGAGGTAGGAGAAGTTTGGAGCTGCAGGACCTTGGTCAAAAAGCATTGAACTGCCCCAGCTCCTTACCCCGCCTACCTATCTGGATCTAGCCACGTCACATAGAAGGGAGCCTGTTGGAGTCTGGGAATAACCCTGCATCCCTGCCCTCCTGCAGGCCCTCTGCACAGCTCCCCAGTCGGCCTGTTCAACTGACTGTCTAGTGCAGGGGTGTCAAACTCATTTTCACTAGGGGCCACATCAGCCTCGACATTGCCTTCAAAGGGCTAAATGTAATTTTAGGACTGTATAATGTAACTTCTTAACAGTTAAGCAAGCCAGGTAGAAACAAGGTGCTGGGCTGAAGGTGGAGGGCCTTGTGTTTGCTACCAGTGGTCTAGGGTAACAATCATGTATGTCACTGTTGCATATGCTGCCCTTTGCCTTTGCTTTTCTAAGACGGTAGGTACATACCTCCATGTCTCTTCAGAAAGGAGGGTCTCACTTCTGTCATTTGGGCTCTATGTGATGATGGTTAGTGGTTGCTTTAATCAGAGGTTTTAATTAAAAATTTAATCACTTTCCTAGTAAACTAAGGTTGGGAATAAGGAAAGATCCCAGTTCTAGGTGGGACCCAGTTCTAGGTAGCGGTTAAAACTGGTGGGAGAAAAAAAAAAAAAAAAACTGGTGGGAGGAGTGGGCTAGTGGGGTGGGGCAGGTCGCGTTGGTTTTTTGCTGCTTATACTGACGAACACTACTCGGACCCGCCCAAGGCCTCCTCTGATGGGGTGGGCGGGGTCGCGGGGGGCCAGTTGTTGGCTGCCTGGGACAGGACTTGCTGGTGGAGAGGCTTGCCGCAGCCCAGAGTGAGTTCTTTGTGGCAGGTGAGTAGGCACAGAGACTTTGGGCTCTCCCTGGTCTGGGACAGTGGATGGCGTCTGTCACGCATGCTTTGGTTCCTGGGTTCTGCCCCCTCGGAGAGCGCTACGCCCCTCATCTTTAAGGAGCTTCCGATCCCTGGGGCAGCTGGAGGCAACCCAGGTGAGCCAGGTTAGTGGTCCCTTGCGCTGTCCACTCCAGCCGCAGTGGGGCCAGTCGCCAATGACCAGTCCTGTCAGGTGTTGGGTAAGTAGGGGTCCCAGAAAGGAAAGTTCGGGTTAGAGGCGGGGCAGACCGGCCTTTTGAGCACAGAAGCCCCACCCAGTAGGTGTTTCAATTACCTGCCGGCTGGAGGCCTTGGGCCCAGTGCGTGATCAGGCTGCTCCGGGAGCTTGATGGGTCCCGGACGCTGGACAGGCCGGTACCCACCCAGCAGCGGCGAAGAATTGGACTGCAGGGCTGGGCAGTGGTTGGAAAGGGCCCTTGAGGGTCTAAGCAGAGACCCGAAGACTGTTGCATTCGGCTGAAGAACCGCAAACTTAAGTGGCTAGAGCACCTAGTGGGGGCAGGAGGGTGGATCCCATGGCTGTTGTAAGAAGTGTCGTTGGAAACTGTTGCCGAGTTTTGGGTTAGAAGGGCCGGGCTGGTAGGAAACGGTCTCTGGAGCTGGCCCACTTTGTTCGCACTGACCAGCCGTGAGTGAGTGCAGAGCCTGTGCCAGCCAGCTTCACAGCCTCCTCTCGCCTTCCCTTACCAGAGCTCCTTCAGTCTGCAGCAACCCCAGCATATGCGATTTCCAGGACAAGAGTGGGTCCTTCCTGCTGGAGAACAGGAAAGCCTGGGCCTTGAGGATACTATTATTGATTCTGTTTCAAAATGTTACCTTTAATGTGTTCCAGGAGAGTAGAATGATTTTCAACTTTTTAAAGTTGTGTGGCACACACACACACACACACACACACACATATATATATATATACACACACACACACATATATATGTATACACACACATATTTGCAGAAAAATATATTTCTTATCTGACAAAAAAAGTAGGTATAACTGATTAAAATTTGCACTGGACAGCTGGTGTTAGCTGTTGTCATTTTAAAGTTTGACAATCTAAGGGAAAGGAGGTTGGTGCCCCAGACTAAATAGTCAGATATTGCATGTTTTAAAAATTCTTACTCTGGCTTGCATGGCTCAGTGGCTTGAGTACTGGCCTGAGAACCAAAAGAATGTGGGTTCAATTCCCAGTTAGGTCACATGCCTGGGGTTGTGGGCCAGGTCCTCAGTTCTGGGCATGCAAGAGGTAAGAGGCAACTAATCAGTGTATTTCCCTCACATTGATATTTTTCTCCCTCCCTTCCCCTCTCTGTAAGAAATAATTTTTTAAAAAATTCTTGTTCTGGCTGGTATGGCTCAGTGGATTGAGAACTGGGCAGCAAACCAAAGGGTTGCCAGTTTGATTCCCAGACAGGGTACATGCCTGGGTTGCCAGCCAGGTCCCTAGTTGGGGGCACGTGATAGGCAACCATACATTGATGTTTCTCTGCCTCTCTTCCTCCCTCCCTTCCCCTCTCTAAAAGTAATAAGTAAAATCTTTAAAAAAAAAAAAAAAAAAAAAAAACTCTTTTAACACATTGGTTGAAAATTGCTGGAGTAGGAGAATAACCCCAATCTGCACACCTCACGGCATGACTGTGGATAGTCTTAAAAGAAAGGAAGGGATGGGAAGAGTGACTCAACTTCAGATTCCAGAAGTGCACCTTTCCTGTCAACTTTCTTAGAGATTCAGTTAACTTAATTGTCAGATGCTCTTTTCTTTGTTGGTATTTTCAGTTCTATTACCAGTCTGAAAAAGTGAAAGAAAAAAGTCAACAGGTTTTTATGTTTTTATTCTTTTTATCCCATCTCAAGAGGTAGAAATGGACTAACTGTCAGCAGGCTGAGGGGAGTTCAGGAAGGTTTGCTTCAGAGCAGGAAATCCTGGGTAGGCAAACAACCCTGTTCTGGGTTCAGCTTGAGTCCTAAATGCTTAATATTGGGTTTTTATCACTATTCTTTTTTTTCCACAAAGTTTTGTATATATTAAAAGTCCAAAGAGTCTTTTTCTTTGCTCCTAGATGGGACCTTAGGTGGGTGTCTCCTTTAATCTCATTTTCCAATGAAACCAGATCAGAATGAAGAGGATTGTACAGGTGGTTGTGTCAGCCCAGGGCTGGTTACCTCAGGCACATTCAGCTCTAGAGAGTGCTTTGGGATCGTGAAAATCATGTCCTCAGTGATAGAAAGTCTAGGCTTGGATCATTGATTCTGTTGTGGAGCAAAAGTATCCTTGAACAACTTAGCATCTGTAGAGATGCTTTAGGTTAGTTAAAATTGTTAGTTAGTTGTTACCTGACAGGTCAGTACTGAGAGGATTCCATGGCACAGAGCAAGAGTTTGGTAGCATTTGAAGTTAAATAAGGAAGCTGTTGTTCCTCCTCATTTTGCTGTTTTGTTTCTCTCTGACCTCAGGCTTCTCTGGAGGTGGGCAAGATCTGGTGGTTAGAAGCAGGGAGAAACACAGGCAGCCATCTTCCTAGAGCCAACCTGGCATTACTGGACAATAGCAGCTGAGCCAGAAATGACCAGGCTCCTGAACTCTGTAGCCTAGGCTTTGAGGGAACCAAAGGAAGACAGCTTATTGAAGCAGATATATTTGTCACAGGAAGCCTAATCAAGCCTTGGGACATTTGTAAAGCCAGTTTTCCCCTCTATGCTATTTCAGGGCAGTAGAGAGCCAGGGAGGTGTCAAGCCAGCCCTGGGAACAAGGCCAGAAGTGGATAAAGCTAGGAAGAAACATCATGAACAGGAAGGTGTTTGTCCAGCTGAAGCAGATGGAATGCCTGCAGAGGCTGCTTCCCAGCACCAGCACCAGCACCAGCACTGACAAGGAGGTCCTACAGGCAGCTGTGAAGAGAGCGTGCTGGTGGAAGGCCTGGTGGAAGGTGAGGAGACCATGCTGCAAAGAGAGGAGTAGGGTCCTGAACTCCATCCAGCCCCTTGTTTCATCTGTTCCCTGTTTATAGGACAAATGGAATCTCGAACTGTTTCAAGTTGAACAGCACCCAGGAAAGGGGCTGCAAGGCCTTGCTCAGTCCCTTGCACCACCCTGGCATCCTTCACAGAGTAGTTCCTGAAATTTGTCAGAGTGGCAGCCTTTTTTCCTTTGCTTCCCTTCCTATTTCTTTTCAGTATATACCCTTCCCTTTTCTCCTATATTTTCCTTTTCTTCTCTCCATCCTTTTTTCTTTTATATGCATCACAGTTGTTGGCTTTGTTCCTATTTTTCATACTTCTCCCTACTTCCATGGTTCTATTTTTCTCTCTGCTTTCTGAACCTTGAGACCAGATGTCTATCTGTATGTATACAGACTCCCTAAACCTTTCCTCCTCTTCCAGAAGCCAGTCACCTTTGAGGATGTGACAGTGAGTTTCACCCAGGAAGAGTGGGAATATCTGGATGCCCATCAGAGGGTCCTCTACCAAGATGTTATGTCAGAGACCTTCAAAAATCTGGTGTCTGTGGGTAAGAAGCTGGGGTTCCCTCAACAAGTTCCCTGTCCCAGGACCTTACAACATTTGGTTTCCTTAGGCAGGTCAATCAGCTTACTTGTAGCTTCAGTGACCCTTAGTTCTCATGTATGAAAGCTCTGAGTCAGAAAAGAAATGGAAGTCTGCATGAAGGCCAAGGTAACACAACATGCTGACACTTTTCTCAAAATATACAAGTTTACCTATTCATCTAGTCAATATGTACTGAGTCACTCCTGTTAAGACACTTAATTAGGCAGTTAGTTAGTAGCTGGGCTTTTGAGTGTCTCTCCCTACATCAATGTGTCCCAGATCATGATTCTTAAACCAAGGATACAAAAGAAAGTAGTAGCTTATTGTCCCCATGTAGTGTAAAGGGGCCAAGCCTGGGACCTCAATTCTTTCTCTTCTTCCTACTCCCCACCTAGAATCTTTCTATCTAATCCAGATCTGATCACCAAGCTTGAAGAGAAACAGTGGAGAGCAGATCTCTGTCTCCCAAATGGAGAAGGACTTCCTTCAGGTGAGAGTTCCATCTGCTTGGGTGCCTTGGCTTCAAGGAGATGTGTATGTAAGCTATCAGGACAAGTGACTGTCTCTAGTTTCTGGGGATTGAGATAATTCACGTAGATTGTTTATGTCAGGGATATTCCTTTGGTGCAAGACCTTTCCAAGAGAAAAGGAAAGAAAGAGGGATGAACTTGATGCCATGCTGGAGTAGGGAAGGCTTGTTTCTGAGAGTAAGGTAAGGACTTGAGAGAAACTGAAGGCCACCTCCTGGTTGCCAGGACACCCAGGTTTACACCTCTCATCTTAGCTTGATTTCTAATAGTACCTCCTTTCACTCATGCCCTGCCTGGTTTGCATGATATGTTATGAAAATGACAAAAAATGTGGTTATAGGTTAAAATTTTAATCTGATATTGTTGGAAAATTCCAGTTAAAATTTTATTTGCTTTTAATTTGAGAAACACAAAAGATTATTTTTTAACTCTAACTCATGAGGTCCAAGAGTGAAGCTGAATGCACTGGCTGGAAGGGTGAGGGCAGGAAGAGGGAAGGAGCTTTGCACTGAATGGTGTGTTGGGATTCCCATGGTGAACCTTGCTGTGCTATTCTTCCTTATTCATTATAGGAATCAAGGAGGAACTTCAAAAACACAGTCAGAGTTTGAGCGATGAGGACACTGGATGCAGGGGGTCAGGCTTATCCTCTGCTCTGGTTGGGTCTATGGGCAGGACAGCAGCGTTTCCAGCATCCTGGGCTGGGCCACCCTTTCCCTGCCACATCTGCGGTAGGTGTTTCAATAAGCGCTCCAACCTTCGTTACCACCAGTTTGTCCACAATCTTAAGGGGATGAACAACTGCAGCCAGTGTGGGAAGTCATTTCGGAACCCCAAGGCCCTCAGCTACCACAGACGCATACATCTTGGAGAGAGGCCCTTCTGTTGTTCAATTTGTGACAAAACCTACTGTGATGCTTCTGGACTGAGTCGTCACCGCCGTGTCCATCTGGGTTACCGGCCCCATTCATGCTCCTTCTGTAAGAAAAGCTTCCGGGACCAGTCTGAACTCAAACGCCACCAGAAGACACACCAAAACCAAGAGCCAATGGCTGGAAACCAGAAGTATTTTGTAACAATTCTAGGCACTACAGCTGGATTCCAGGGACCCACTGTCAGGAGCCAGCAACTTGTGGCTGGGCACCACACATCAGTGAGCAAGATCCAAGAACCCATATTTAAAACCAAGGGTTCTGCAGTTCATCCCCAGCCATCTGTAAATAGAAGCCAGGAACCTGTAGCTAAGAACCATGTGAGAACTCAGACATCAGTTACTACAACCTCAGAGCCTGTGACTGGAACTCAGGCAGCCAACCCTAGAGTTCACTGCCTGAATACCAGGTCAAAGTCTCACTCACCAAAGCCTTCAAGACTCAAGGTCTTCTCTTGCCTTTATTGTCCCTTGACTTTTAGTAAGAAGGCCTGTCTCTCCAGGCACCAGAGGGCCCACCTCACAGAGCAGTCAAATTGCTGCTTCTGCTGTGGCAAGTCCTTCAGCTCATCTTCTGGGCTGGTCATGCACCAGCAGACTCACTGGAAGCAGAAAATCTACCGTTGCCCTATCTGTGACATCTGCTTTGGGGAGAAAGAGGATCTTGTGGGTCACTGGGGAAGCTACAAAGGCAAGGGGCTATGCCTGGGCAGTCCCCAGAAATGCTGGGCTATCCTGGGCCAGTGGCTTGGGCCTTTTTCACAATGGCTCCCCTAGGACAGGGAAGGAAATGGGTCTCCTAGGATCCATACTCCCAGGAGAGGGGAGGAAAGGAAGGAAGAAAGAAGGTATGCCGAGGAAAAGAAGCAAATAAGGCAGGGAGGGTCTTGGAACATAAATAAATGGCCTTTCTGACTGAGGCCTTTCCTTGTGTTTGGTTTACCTGATGACTAATCTATGGGATAGGGAGGCTGGGGTAGAAGATAAGAGGGGACTGTGAGGGATATTCAGGAAGCAAAAGGGACAGGAAGTGGCATATGGAAATCTGTGTTGTTAATTAGCACCTTGCTTGTTTCTTTGTGTCTCACAAGAGATTAAGCAGTCATTGTTAAAGAAGCAGTGGATACACTGATAGGTATGAAAATGGGAAGAAAGGGGTGAGAGGAGGGAAGTCTGAGGGATTCATCTGTACAAGTCTTAGGAGTAAAAGGGAAGTCTTCTAAAGCAGGTGAGTAGCCCAGGTTGCATCCTTTGTTCCCAGTTCCTCAGTAGGCTGCAGGGACAAGATGAAGCTCCAACCAGTATCTGTGGATTTCTACCCCCAACCTCATTCTGCCGCTTACACAGCTGTTTCATGTTTTAGACTCATCATGCTCCTTCTCTTCCACCCTCTACTCAGCCCATTGGGGCTGAGGTCTTGGAAGTAACAACCACTATTTGCAAAGTTGGCATACTGTAGTTCACATAGGAGAGGGTTCCTGGCCTTCAGTTTATGGTTGAGGCCCTCCTGTGCATTACTCTGCAGCACAAGTATCCTCTAATGAGCAGCTGCCTGACTTCCAGATGGAAGACAGAGTTGGAAAGATACATGGTAGAAAAAAATGGGGAAAGAAAGCAATTAGGAAAAGGAAAATGGCAAAAGAGAAACCAATGGGTGTATAGATAAGGTACAACAACAGAGTAATGTTTATATCTAAAAAAAAATGTTTAAAAAGAAAAATCCTATTTGAAATTTAGAGCATTCCTGGAAGTGCAAATGCAACATCCCCAAGGACCAACACTGTTTTCTTCCACTTCTGCCAAGATGCAACATCACTCAGAAGGGGTTTCCTAGAAGGAGAAAATAACTTGAAAAATCAGTCAGTAGTTTCTTCATGAAGCCATTAAATCAGGGAGAGGAAAAGTCCTCTGGGGTCATGGGTCTCTTGCCTGTCTCTTGCCTGTCTCAGTGGCAAGTTTGAGAGTCTGGGAGCCAAGGCCCAGGTCAGCTGCCCTAAGGAATGGGAAAGGAGTGGGCTTTTTGCCCAGGGGCACTGAAGGTGGCAGTGCCCCAGCTTCCTTTCCTGCCACCTGTAAGACTGGCATGGTGGCTCCTACTTCACAGGAGTCACCCCTCTACCTCTGCTGCCCAGCCCCTCCTTTCCTCTGGGATTTCTATCCCTCAGTAACCCCCCTTGCTGCTTTCCTGTGTTTATTGTGTTCATTCAGCTTATAAGAAGGAGTAGAAAACTTACTTAGTTCTTCAAGAAATTGACCTGAAAACAAAGAAAAGTAGGTGACTGATGGAAGATGACCAGCTTCTTCCCCACGCCCTCCCTATGCAAAGCCACAAGGACCCACCCTTCCCTTTCACCAAGGGACTCCAAGCATTCTCTGAGGAACCTGTGGTTGGCCCTGGGCATCTGGAGCCCTGGTTCATCTTTCTGTTACACATTCAGGAAATGATTTGATCCCACACCACTGCACCTGCTAGTCTTCGATGTAACCAGTTGTAGCAGATGATCAAAGCAGCCAGGGGTCCAATAACTGGCACGATTACAAACAGGGTTATCTTCCAGCAGGGCACCCTCAGAAAGTGGGGATCTGAATTGTCCACCAGAAAATAAACAGGATTAACTGTGCTCTCTTCGATGCCCCACCCATCTCTCCATTCATACTGGGTTTCTCAACATGTTACAGAAATCTCAATATTTTGCTTATGTATATCAATATTTTGAAACATTATTAGGCCTGAACAACATTCTAGTGGGGCTTGATGTCTTCAGTTTTCCTCCAAGAAGGCTTCCCTAATTAATCATGTCTAGTTACTCCTTCTGAACTAATGAAAACAACATCACATGAGTTAAGATGGTGATATATGTATACTTTGTTCTCCAGTTAGTTCATGTATATGTATCACTAGTGTACATATATGTATCAAGTAGGCATCAAGTTCAAAGGATCTGTTTCCCTCCTCTTTGTATTTCTGAGAAGAGAAATAATATGCACACAGTGTAATCCCTACAGGATGAGTTAACAGGTGAAACTGTTAGTACACTGCCTGGCAGACAAGTGTGGTGTATGTATTTGCTATTATCTTACCCATTCTAGATGCAGGAGACTTATTAAAAAAAAAAAAAAAAAAAAAAAAACAAAAAAAAAAAAACAGAGGGAGAAGACCAATCAGGAACCAGGCATCCTTATTTCCCCAGGTGACTGGAACCAAGTGAAATAGCTGATCTGGGAAGGCCAAGCACCCTAGCACTTACCAAAAGTCCTGTGAAGGTTCTCTGAAAGGAACAAATGGAGAGAGACTTAGAAGGCACTCAAAGGCAATACTTTCTCCTCAAAACCTTTGTTTTTTAATAGCCTAAAATTGTTCCTAGCTGACACAGTGGCACACAACACATGAGGGAAATTAGGATTTCATGTCTTTCCTGGCGGAGATAAATGAAATTTTCTACCATTCTGAGTTGCTTTGGGAGTTTCAAATAGGGAGTTTACCACCTGAAGGAAACTCAGGGTTTTGGGACAGAGGCAAAGGTGGTCTAAGAAAATGACCATTTTGGCTCTGGCTGGCAGCTCAGTGGGTAAGGGGCTGGCCTGCCTTTGGAACCAGAATCAAAGGTCACTGGTTCAATTCCCCAGCCAGGGTACATAACCAGATTGCAAGCCAGGTCTCCAGCCAGGTCCATAGCTGGAGGCAGGTGGAAGGCAACTGTACATTGATGTCTCTTTCCCTTTCTGCCTCTTTCCCTTCCCCTCCATCTGAAAATAATAAATAAAATCTTTAAAAAAAGAAAGAAAATGACCGTTTTGGTTATGCCAAAAACCAAAAGAGAGGGCTTAAGGAGGAAAAGTGCCTGGAACTCACCTATCTCTGCTTGAAGTTTTCCTAAAATAGAAAAAGGGAACATTTTTAGTTCTTGCCCTGCCACTAGTTGGGCCCTTAAACACCCAGTGCCCAGGGCCTTATTGCAGGCTTTCTGCCTAGCCTGGGAGCATCCTTTGGATGGGAAGAGCACTGGACTTGGAACCAAGAATCTGGATTAAATATTGGGATAAAGAAAGTGGAGTACCACATGTGGACAGCAAAGTCCCAAACCTACAAGGTTTTACTACCTTCCTTATCTCTTTTTGCTCCTTGGTCTTTCTCAGTTTTCATTGCCTCTCCACCCTGCTGGGCTGTCATTTTTGTAAATGTAAAGACACTTCCCATCTGAACAAGAAAGGGAGGGACTAAACACTTAGTTGAGCAGCTACTTTGTAACTGGCTCTCTTCTAAGCATTTTACATAACATTATCCCCTTTAATCCTCCCTTACAATTTAGAAGGGAGGATGAGAGCTCTACTTCATGGGTTGGACTACTGAGTTGGAATTTAAAGCCAGGCTGTCCAACTCATTGATCAGGTATTTCTGCTCAATGTGTGAATTGAAGGTCTTTTTCTTTTTCTTTTTTTTAATGTGGCATGAATTCAAGGAGAGAAAAGAGCCACCATTTTTGATGCCAGCAACAAGGACCGCCCCCCTCCCCATTCAAGCTCTCCTTGCTGCTTCATCCTTTTAGGAGTGGGAGGGAAGGAGACGAATTCTAGGTCCTGGTATGCTTTGGCTTTGAGGATACTTTGGGGGTGGGGAGGAGAAGCTTTGGGCACAAAAGAGGAACTTCACTGAGAGCTAAACAGAGTTTTTAGTGTTGAATGGAGAAGGGGGAACTGGAATTAGTAGAGAGTTTTACTAATAGTATTTTTATTTAAACACCTAATAACCTAGACCTGTCTAACTGGTTATGTGAAAGTGCTCCACATGGTGCTGGTGCCAGAGGATGGGGCTTGGGTCTGAGCTCTGCTACTTATAAACTGTCAGATTGAGTAAATCAGGGAACCACTCCAGGCCTCAGTTGCCTCCTATGTAAAATGGGGCTATTATATTTCACCCTACCTCATAGGAAGATGCAAGGTCCTATTATTTATACAAAAACATTCTGTGCTGTGTAAAACTTGTCATGGAACTTTGAACTGCAAAGTCATTAAACATAAATGTTAGCTGACCAAGCTCTAAGAGGCCAGCTCATTTCAGGGATGGGTCCCAAGCTGTCCCCACCAGCCTGTACCTCTCAGTCTGTGCTGTAGGCAGAGGAAGAGTAGGCCAGCAGTCAGCTGCAGGAGGAGCGCAGGCAGGATTGCCATGGCAACCAGCACTCCGGGGCTGATCCAATAGAAGGGATCTGAAAGCAGAAATACACTGCCTAGCACTGTATCCCCAACACCCAGCACAGTGCCCATAGCGTGATAAATCAGGTTGGATAAATGAATGAATATCACCAAGATTCAAAGAAAATGGCATGAAATTGACACCTGGGTTTAATCCTGAAGGAAAAGAGGGCTTCTAAGAAGGGCTGGAGGTTAGAACAACAGCATTCAAGGTTGCATATTGGGCTAGTCTTGGAGAGTTTTGAGAAAAAGTTAAGGGACTTGCATCTAATTGTCAAGGCCAAGGAAGTGCACTGACAGATTCCAAGCTGAGGAGTGAAAAGACCTGGTTAGTGACTGTAGGGGTAGAGGTGACCCCAGGGAGGTCAGTTAAGAGTAAAAACAACAGGAGCCTGAACTAGGGCAGTAGTGGAGGTGTCAAGGGGTCTGTGACCTTAAATTTAAATAAATAAATAAATAAATAAATTCATTTATTTATTTTCAGTAACATTTAAGCTGAAATTTAGTGTTTCTATTATGTTTATAAGCAACACACTAGAACAATATGAATAGAACTGTGACTGTCAATAAAATTCACAAATATTTTCTTAATCACATTGCGTTGTTCATCATTTTGAAATTACTAATTATCAGGGCCACTCCATATTTTGCTATTTTAATATTTTGGTACTATTTCAGTACAAGTGTGTTTTATTTTACACATTTAAAACACCCGTCTGCAAAGGGGTCCATCATCTTCGCAGTCTTCCAAAAGGGTGCAATGTAGGCACAAGGGTTAAGAACCCCTTTCCTGGAGCTTTTAAAAAAGGAAGATCCACAGAATTTGATAACGGAGTGTACGTAGAATAGGATGGGCAATTAGGGAGACGGTTCAGAACTCCGGTTCCGACTTTCGGGGGTTCCCACCTCCTTCCCATTCTAGTCTGTTCAGTAGTACCCCCAGCTGTCTGTCTAGTCTCAATGGCCACGCTGCAGTCCAGCCTTTCTCATCTTTTTCTCTTCTTTAGGGTGCTGGATAAAGACACTGCCATCAAAGTTAGGAATTAAGTCTTAGCAAGCCACATTAAACAGGTTGGAGGGCCCTGGCCAAGTAGCTCAGTTGGTTAGAATATTACCCGGATACACCACGGTTGTGGATTTGATCTCTGGTCAGG
This sequence comes from Noctilio leporinus, assembly GCA_004026585.1. NCBI lineage: Eukaryota > Metazoa > Chordata > Mammalia > Chiroptera > Noctilionidae > Noctilio > Noctilio leporinus. Next base: position 11,149 of record PVIW01010906.1, on the reverse strand, counting down.
GCACATAAAAGAAACAACCAACAAATCAATGTTTCTCTCTCTAAAATCAATAATAAAAAAGTTCATTTAAAATATAATAAATGGGTCAGGAAGGTTTTTAAAATATAAATACAAGCATAAAGGAAAATGTGAAGTCTACTTTGAAGTTCTTTTTTGAAATTACCTGTTGCGGCATGGTTAGCAAGCACATAGTACATTAGTTTGTTCTTTGCACACCTTTTGCATTTTTTCTTTCTTTTTTTAATAACTTTTTATTTATTATTTTTAGAGAGGGGGGAAGATAGGGAGGCAGAGAGGGTGAGAAACATCAATGCATGGTTGCCTTTCACCTGCTTGCAACTGGGTTGGTTATGTGCCCTGGCTGGGAATTAAATCAGCGATCTTTGGATTCACAGGCCAGTGCCTATCCACTGAGCCACCAGCCATCATTTTTTCTAAGGATCAGAATCACAGAAAGAGAAAACAAAAGATATTATGAACCTTCTAATGTAAAGCAATAAAGTGTGCTTGACAAAATAAATCAAACCTGAATGTTATTGTATGCCTCCAGTTGATCAATTGACAAGCAATGAAATGGTAAGATTTTCCTCAGTAATTCAGCTGGATAGGTTGGTAATGAGTGGGGTTAGGAGAAACAGTTTGTCTTTTGGTCATAACTGTTGCAAGCAGTGATGGTTACTTGGAAGCTTATTATTGTTATTCTCTCCACCTCTGTATATGCTTTAAAGTTTTAGAATGAAGACTTTAAAAAAAGAATTAGAGACAATTATTAAAATCACAAAAATAAAAAGAAAAGACTAAGGTTGGAGAGACAATAAAACTTTTTGGTGAAGGAGAGGAGGTAATGACACCTGAAACTTGCAATAATACAGTTACTGAGTTTTAGCTCCAAATTTGCCTCAGTTTCTTGGCTTCCCAGGCTAGATGGTTCCTTGTTTAGTTGTGAAAAATTCTTCTTATAGGCTCTTAGGCATGTAGACTATGAAATGGGAAGAGGAAGTTCGGAATGTGGAAACCAATCCAAAGGAAAACTTTCTTCCCTGAGGCAAAGTTTTTAAGTTACTTTTTTTTCCTGGTGTGCTGGATAGGGGTGGGGGTGTACTGGGGGAAAGTTATTGAACTAAGAAGCTTTTGAGCAGGAAGGAAGAAAATATGCATACTAGAGAGATCCTCAGTATTACACTTCATTGCAGGAAAATAAATCCATGCCCCACACCCAAGACAAAACTGCTGTATGAACAACATTCTGTGGCACACAAAGCTATTCATATCCCTACAATCCAGCTCTAGAAATAGTGCTTTGTTAGCCTACATACAATGCCATCATCTGGTCCCAGCCTTCAACCATCAGCTTGGAGATACAAAACTGACCTGTTGTCTGATGTCTTGCTACAGGTGGGGAGGAGAGAAAGAAAAGAAAGGGAAAGGACCTGAGACTTGGGTCCTCAGAATATTTTTGTCCTTCAATTAAATAGTAATTAACTTTTGCCCTAGCTGGTAGCTCATTTGGTTACAGCATGGTCCAAATAGTCAAGGTTGTGGGATTGATCTTAGGTCAGGGCACATAAGAGAACCAACCAGAGAATGCATAAACAAGTGGAACAACAAATCAATGTTTTTATCTCTTTCTATCATCCTATCTCTCTTTAAAGTAAACATTTTTAAAAAATAGCAATTAACTTGGAAGTTCCCCTTTCACCCACTTCATGTTGCCCACATCTTAACCATCCTGGGATCAAATAAATAAATAAATTGCAAAATCACCCATCACACAAAACATACTGAAAGTGGAATTCTGGGTAAAAGTAGTGGTGGAATAAAATTTAAAATTTATAGGTGACATTTCTTTCTATATTCTATTCAGACATTCCTTTCACCTGTTTACTTATTTCAACTATGTTTTCCAGGAAGATAATGTTCAATAATGTTTCTCATCTAATAAAACACCACAGACACATCAACTTTGGAATTCATTGTAATAAGATTCCTAAAGATTCAATTTTACTCTTTAGGGATAATCCTCTTCTTATAACAAATAAACAAGGAGACATTCCAAAGCAATCAAGAAGGAAAAAAACCTTTCAGGTTATTTATATTCCCCTCTAGGAGCACACACTCATCAGAAACTGATTATTTTTAATTTTGCTGCTTACATTTATCATTTTTTTCTATTTTGTTTTTTGTTTCTTTATTTTTTCTTTAACTTTTCATTATATGTACCCACAAGTGTGCATATTATATATACTTTTATATGAATGGATAAATATGATCATATGCATACTTATGATCTTTTAGGTTCTTCGGTTGAACCACACCCTATCATCTTCTCCTCTCTTCCCCCAAAGTAACCATATTGACATTTTTATGGATCTCTTTTCATATTTTTATCTGAGTGAGATATACATAATATGTTCACAAACATAAGATTTTGTTTTTGTTCTCTACATTGTGTAGTTTGCTTTTATCACTCAACAATACCTTGTGGAATGCCTCTGAGCCATCAGTTATAACCCTAAAACTGTCTTTTTAATGTCTGCATAATATTCTCAGTACAGATAACAATGTTTATCCAGTTGCTTCCCTACTTGTGGGCATTGACTTTCATTCTGGGGTTCTCTTCCATGTTGAATAATGAGGCAGCAGACATCTGTGGTTATATAAATGCTTCTGTACTGATGTATGTACATATTTCTATGCAGCTGAACAGAGAGATTGCCAACAGAGAGATATTTGGGTTGAGGGAGCTCATCTCAAGGAAGAGAATGACTGAAGTCTCAGAAGAAGGTCTTGGCCGCCCAACAGATAATACCCAGTAGTATATATGGCACTACTCACCTTCCACTTTCAATTCCATTGCTGCCTCCTCTTGATAAGAATGATCTCGGAAAAAGCAAGTAAAACCTCCTTCATCTGAGAACCTTACGTTCCTGATCCTGAGCGTCACCTTCCCCTCACCAATATTGTCTTTCAGCAACTCCGTCCGGCCCCGATATTCAGGTGCTTGCTCTCCATCCTGATCCTTGCCATTTCGGTAGAGATGAACCACCCTAGAGAAGGGGGATCGGTACCATCCCACCTCCATGCCTGTAGCATTCCTTCCAGGAGATAAGTGACATGGCAATTCTACTTCATGCCCAACCAGAGCCCAGATGGTGTGTCCTGGTCCTATTACTCTGAACTGTCCTGTCCAAGATACCAAAGAGAAGAAACTGAGCATCAGTGGGAACCTTGACAAGCCTGTTACAGGAAGGACTGCTTCAAAGCAGGAAAGAGAGATATTTAATTTTTAAATGGTGTTTTGAATAAACATTTTAAATGGCATTCTAGAGCCAAGAAAGAGCTAGATTTTTATTCTTGAATTTTTATATAAATAAAAGGCATCCAGTTATAGAGCTATCATGAGTACCCTGGACAGAACATTCTAGCATGTGGTCATCCTGATGGTTGCTGCTTACCTCTCTGCCAACTGTATCCATCCCTGTTCTTTAGCCTAGCTTTAGGTCCCAGCCTGAACCATGGTCTAGCTTCTTGCAGTTTAATTCTTCATGGGCCTTCCTGTTCAGACTTGGCCAAATTGATCCCTTCTGTCCACTAGGGATTTAGCTTTTCTCACTCTTCTACTGATGCCTTTCCACTTCTCTCAGTTCTCTGTCCTTGTTTCTACCCTATTTCCAAATTCTTCTCCACTTAGATATTACACCCTGGAGGTGGCTCCTTTTCCTTCTCTTTTTCCTCTGCACCTCCAGCCCTCGCTACAGCTCTGGATCCTACCCTGTACACGCTCTAGGTCTTTTCTGACATGGAATGTATCTCCTTGGTTAGACTTGGGGCTATTAGAATGTAAGGCTGGTTTCCCCATTCACCTGCAAATGTTTCCCTGGGGGGACAGCAAAGGCTGGTCCTGCTCTGTTACGGGCTCCCTGAAGTTGGGAATCTGTCCTTTGTTTCTTTTATTTCTCTACAGCACATGAGCACAGGGCCCCTTTACAAAAACTTATTAGTGCCTGATCATATGGAACAGACCTCTCAAACATGAGAAGTTATTACAATCTAATAAACACTGATTGCCATTTACTATGGAATAGACACTACTAAACGTGTTATGAACCTCATCTCACTGAATCTTAACAGCAACTCCAAGAAATTGTTTTTATTATATCCCTACTTAGTAGGTGAGAAACCAAAGTTAAAAAGATAGGTAAGAAAGAGTTCAAGGAGAGCCTAGAGTTAAGGTCACATTAAAGAGTTAGGGTTCTATTCTGAAAATTAAAGGTGACCATGGCAGTTTTCTACAGAGAGAAACAATGTCAGCACATCTATGTTTCAGAAAGTTAACTTGCATTGTAACCTGAGGAAAAATTGAAGGAGGTGAGCCTAGGAAAACTAGCCTTTCTTTTCTCAGGTAGTCCCAGGGCAATCTTACCTGCATCACTAGAAGATAGCTGAAGGAGGAGAAGGAGGAGGCAGGAGAAGTAGCTGGGCAGAGAGAAGCTCAAGAAACTTGCCATCTCCATTCTCACTGGGGACACAGAGCCCCTGCCTGCAGCAGGGTCAGGACGAGCTAAGGCCTCAGGGTGCATGTTCCCCACTGCTAAAAAAAAGCCTAACGAAGGATCTGGGAGGGCAGTGCTCTGGCCTTGCCTCCTCCTGGCATGCTGCAGCTGGGCTCAGAGGAACAGCCCCACGTCATCCTTGCCAGGCACTTACACAAAAGGGCTACAGACCTAGGCAATGACCAGGGTTTGCCTTCCTACCCACTCAGAGCTAGAGATGAGGCTGCCTGGTACCAGGCCATCCTCCCCCACTTGCTCTAAGTGACCTAGCTTTTGAAGAGGATCTGACCAGTTGGGATTGGATCCACTCACTCATTGGACCTCAAGAAGAGACTTATCCACATAATGTGTAAGGCTCTTTCAACCCCTGTGCTCCCAGTATTAGCCAAGGCAAAGGGGTCATAATTGGTCTTTAAAGAGAAAGAAACTTTAGTCTTGGTTTCTTCTTTCTACTGCCTCATAAATATAATTACCAAGCCATTCTTCTGCATGTCTAATGTTCCTTTCTTCTACTGCAAGACCGAATTCCCTTACGTTCAGATATATAATGGGTCATTTGGGCTTAGTTAGCTTCTTGCTCGCTAAGAATACATTTAGGAAAGTCATGAGTTTGTAGGAGAGGAAGAAACTTTAACCTCAAGGTTTTTTCAACTGGTCTAATAATCAAATAGTCATGAGATGATTAGCAAGAGAAAATGACCAAATTTAATTACATACATATGTGTGGGAACTCTGTATACATGAGAGAGCCAGAGACCCCATATACATAAGAAGTTCAAGGGCAAAAAGTTAAAATGAGATACATAATGCATTCTGACTTAGGGCTGAGGTAAGGTGCCTTAGGGACTTTAAAGGGTTATGTCAGGATAATAAAAACAGCAAATGTTTAGTAGTTAGAAGTTTACTTTGCCCTATAGATAGGTAAAAAAAGGTTAACTTTGATAATCTGTTATGGACACAGCCCCTAATTAAAAAACTTTTATGTAGTTAAAGGGGAGGACAGAAGTTTCTCCTAAGTCCTGGGTCTTGGTTGCCTGTAGATCAAAACAATCCACACACCACAGAGGTACATCTGGTGGTGATGTAACAGGGAATACAAACTGTATGCTACTCTGACTTACAATGACATGGAATTAGAATAAAATGTACTAACAAACTGATTAAAAGAACCCAAATGCTGACTGTTTCTTTGTAAGCATATTGCAAGTGCCAGCAGTTCCAGTTTTGCTTGTATTCAATACAAGAAATGGCCTTAACCATGACTTCAGTTGACGCAGACCAGCCAACTACAGGAATGTGGCTGGCTCTGACCAGCTAGCTCCAGGATGCTGATATTAAAGACTTATTTTGAGGCCAGCAAGGACACTGCTTACACATCCACAGCCTCTCCCTTTGATCTCTCCCTCCTTATAAAAACTCCTACCTGCACTGAGATGTTATGATGGGGTTTGAGATAAGAGTCCATCTTCCATGTTGCCAGCATCTGAATAAAACCACTTTCCTTTACATCAGCACCTGCTTCTAGAGTATTGGCTTTCAAGGAGCAGGTAGCCAGGCCTGTGTTCAGTTACAGTGACCCCTTCTGATCCTCCACGAGTTGAACATCAGGAGTTAATGGCTACCTATGCTTGGAGATGAAAGCATAGAAGATTAGCAGGGCTGGCAGCTTTCAGCCTACATAGCCAATGAGAAAAAGCCAGTAACCAGACATATCCCTTTCGCCTTGGCATCACTCTGGTTTCCCCAGTGTCATAGGGAAAAGAGATCCAAAATGGATGTCCTGAGATTAGCTAATTACTGAAGGATGAGACCAGCATCAGCACCAAGTTTGAAAAATATATTTCCTAATCTTAAACTAAGAATGTCTTGTATAATAATAATAATAATAATAATAATAATAATAATAAAGGGTCAGACCATTTAAACCATGTTATCTGATACAATAATCACTAGCCACAGTAGCCTTAAAATTAAAATTAAATAAGAAATTCAGTTCCTTGATTGCAGTAACTATGTTCCAAATGCTTAGCAGCACATATGACTATTGGTTACCACATTGGGAAACATAAATATAGACCATTCCCATCATCACAAAAGATTATATTGGGTAGTACTATTCAAGGGCTAGGAACATGACAGAACATATATTTTTGTCTGAGATGAGCATCAGGGGCTAGAAAGGACAGATTCTAGTCTGCTTAGAGTTGCTGCTTCTTTCATCCTGCAAGTTTGGGCACAACAGATTGGATAAGTCTGGAACTGTGAGGTTATAAATCAAGGTCAAGAGGGGCAAGTCAGGTGGAAAGAGAAACCTCTGTGCAAGCCTGAATTCCTCTAAAGTAGGGGTTCTCTCCTTCCAGAACCTAAAATGTCTTGCATAAAATGTCTTTTATGATGCACATTTAGGCAAGAGTTTTCTGCACAAGAAGCTTTCCTGGACAGTGATTGGGGGTCATAAGGTACTAAAATCATCCAGCACCAGTCTAGTTGTCAAAAGCTGGGTGGGGTGGAGGGTTATGAGGGAGCAGATGGGGTCAGGAGCTAGACAATCAAAACCAATTTGGAGAAATCACAGCATCTCTGAAAACTACAACAACAACAAAACACAAATACCACACAAAACACGTGACTGAATGCTTCCATGTGCCATTGTTCTAAGTTGTTTAAATGTATTAGTGGTGAGAGCAGGCATCAGGTATTAGATCGGTAGGGTCAGACTGGACCTTGGTTCATCAGATGCTTGAGTTCTGGCTAGGAAAGTGATCAGAGCCACTATAGTTACTATAGTAACTATAGGAGAAAATGTATTTAGAAAGTCATAGAGGTAGAAGTGAGTGGTAGAAGAAATGGACTCAGGAAACAAGTTACAGAGGCAAAAGAAGGGTCCTTGGAGCTTAGAAGAGTGGAGAGTAAAGGTAATGCCCAAGGGGGGAAGTTGAGGTGGGGGGAAGGTTCCTGCATGCTCCTGGGAGGGAGAGCATGTTGGGTCCTTACTTCTAAAAGCTTTTAAGGTTATCAGTCTTAAGGGAGGATTTCAGCTTTCTAGGTGTATCCTTTCAGGGTTGTGGTCTCCACTAATTGGTTGGTGCCAGAGTAGGGGGTTATTAGTCAATACAGCTAGTTCTTATGTCAGTGCTGCTTTTCTGGGCTGGATCTTGAACACAATTGAGGGAATGTGTATATATGTTTGTGTGTATATATATACATATACATATACACATACACACACATATGTATATACACACATACATAATTTTATATTAATTTGTTTTTGTTGTATTACATTTCATTTATCCCATTTTCCCCTCATTGCTCTCCCTTGGCCCACCCTCCCCTTCTCCTCTCCCCACATGTCAATCCCAACATGTCCATGCCTGTGGGTCCTTAACTAAACTCTTCTCTTCTTTCTCCCCTTCTTCTCCTCTCTCATCTTCTCTGGTCACTCTCAGTCTATTCCTTGTTTCCATGCTTGTGGTTCTCTTTTCCTTGTTTGCTTCTTTTGTTCATTAGTGTACTGCATTAAGCGAGGTCATATGATAGTTGTTTTCTGCCACCTGGCTTATTTTACTAAGCACAATACTCTCCAGATCCATCCATGTTGCTGCAAATGGTAGGTGTTCCTTCTTTCTTTCTGTTGTGTAGTATTCCATTGTGTAAATGTACCAAAGTTTTTTGATCCAATCATCCACTGATGGGCACTTAGGCTGTTTCCAGCACTTGGCTATTGTAAATAGCACTGCTGTGGCCATGAAGGTGCATAGATTCTTCTGAATTGGTGTTTCAGGATTCTTCAGGCATAATCCTAGCAGTGCAATTGGTGAATCAAAGGCAGTTCGATCTTTTTTTTTTTTTTTTCCCCAGTTTTTGGAGGAAATTCCATACCATTTTCTTTCTTTCTTTCTTTTTTCTTTTAAAGATTTTATTTAATTATTTTTAGAAAGATGGGGAGAGAGAGAGAGAGACATCAATGTATGGTTGCTTTTCACGTGCCTCCAGCCACAGACCTGACTGGAGACCTGTTTGCAACCTTGTTATGTGCCCTGGCTGGGGAATCGAACCTGCGACCTTTGGGTTCGCAGGCCTGCACCTTATTCACTGTGCTACCAGCCAGGGCCCCATACCGTTTTCCATAGTGGCTGCACCAGTCTGCATTCCCACCAACAATGCATGAGGGTTCTCTTTTTTTCACATTCTCACCAGCACTTGTTATTTGTTGATTTGTTAATGATGGCCATTCTGACAGGTGTGAGGTGGTATCTTATTGTGGTTTTAATTTGCATCTCTCTAACGGCTAGTGATGTTCAGCATTCTTTTGCATGCCTATGAGCCCTTTGTATGTTCTCCTTCGAGAAGTGTCTGTTCGGGTCCTTTGCCCACTCTTTTTTTTTTTTTTTAATTTAATTTTATTGTTGTTGTATTACATCCATCCCCCTTTCCCTCCCCTCTGTCCCCTTCCCCACCTACCACTCCCTCACAAAGTTAATCCCACTTGTTGTCCATGTCCATGGTTCTTCCACGCTAGTTCCTTGACTAAACTGCTCCCCATCTTTGCCTCCTCCTCCCCACACTCCTCCCCCTGCCCACTGAAGGTCTATTCATTTTATTCATGTATCTGATTCTGTTTTGCTTGTTTGTTTTGTTCATTATTGTCTGTAATGGGTGAGATCATATGGTATTTGTCTTTCACTGACTCTGGCTTATTTCACTAAGTATAATACTTTCCAGTTCCATCCATGTTGTTGTAAAGGGTAGGAGTTTCTTCTTTCTTTCTGCTGTGCAGTATTCCATTGTGTAAATGTTTTTTTGGTTCAATCACCCACTGATGGGCAGTTAGGCTGTTTACAGAACATGGCTATTGTAAATAGCGCTGCTATGAACATAGGGGTACATAGATGTTTCAGGGTTCTTTGGGTATAGTCCTGGTGTAGAATTGCTAGATCAAAAGGCAGTTCCATTTTTATTTTTTAAAGGAAACTCCATACTGTTTTCCATAGTGGCTGCACCAGCTTGCATTCCCACCAACAGTGCACCAGGGTTCCTTTTGCCCCGCATCCTCTCCGACACCTGTTGTTCATTGATTTGTTGATGATTGCCATTCTGACAGGTGTGAGGTGATACCTTATTGTGGTTTTAGTTGCATCTTTCTGATGGCTAGTGATGTTGAGCATTTTTTCATATGCTTTTGGGCCCTTTGTATGTCTTCTTCAGAGAGGTGTTTGTTCAGGTCCTTTGCCCATTTTTTCATTGGGCTGTCTGTCTCTCTGGCATTGAGTTGCATAAGTTCTTTATATATTTTGGATATCAAACCCTTGTCAGAGATATCATTGGCAAATACGCTTCCTCATATAATTGGTTCCCTTTTAATTTTGCTGGTATTTTATTTAGCTGAACAGAAACTTTTCAGTTTGATATAGTCCCATTTATTTATTTGTTCTTTTATTTCCTTTGTCCTTGGAGAAAGGACATATTTCTGTGTAGGATATCTAAAATTTTACTGCCTATATTTTGCTCCCAGACTTTTATGGAGGCACTGCTTATGTTTATGTCCTTTATCCATCTTGAGTTTATTCTGGTGTATGTTCGTGGTCTAGTTTTATCTTTTTTTTTTTTTTTCCCTCTAAAAGTTCTTATACTTTAATGGAGAAATAAGGCATGTTACATATGGTACCAAGATATAAATACTGCAAAGTGTGGAATAAGGTGGTATGGGAATTTATCCATTCATTCAACAAATATTTATTGGGTGCCAATGTAGCAGTAAACAAGACAGATTATGGTCTCTGCTCCCAGAGACTTGACTAATATTACTTTTTCTGGAAGCACAAGAAAAAGAGGGATATATTTTAGCTTGACTTTCAACGATCTCTATGCTTTGAGCATGTGAAGATCTGAGAATTACAAGGTCATTTGAGGTGCAGAGGTAATAGTGAGTAGAAAAATGAAAACCACTAAAGCATAATAAAATTAGGACATGCAAGAAGACTTTAAAGCAAGAACAATATTTTGCTAACTCTAAAATTCTTTCAGTTTTAAGTTAGACTATTATTTTATGGGCCCAAAGAAAAAATACTAAAAATTTCAGTATGGTCCTCAACCAGGGACAATTTTGATCTCCAAGGGACACCTGGCAACATCTGTAAACATCTTTAGTTTTCACAAGTGAGAGGGTGCTACTGGCCTTTTGCAGGGACAGGAATGGATGTTGCCAATCATCCTAAACTACACAAGGGAGCTCCCACAGAAAGGAATTGGTCAACTCAATATTGATAATGTTGCCAATGTGGAAAACTCCCAAACTACGGGATACAATAAACTAGAGAATATTATCTATGCATCTAGAATATTAAAAAGCACTTTAAGAGAGATGAAATAAGTTCAGTTTACCTGGGATAAACCCAGAATTTGTAAAGCAGTACTGAAAAATAATGTTGGTACTGTAAATCTGAATCTGTTTTCTCACCTTTGGAATAGCAAAGTGATGATGACCAGGGGTTGTTTTGGGAAAATAATTTAATCTCTCTAATCACTGTAGTTAATGCCCCACTTCTGTTATTCTGACTGATCTCAGAAGAAACAAACCAACTCACCAACCATAT